>NDGN010999728.1:0-10012 GCA_002564285.1 Tympanoctomys barrerae | reverse complement strand
CCTGGACTAGGACTGGATCTGGGGGTTCCCAGAACGTGACAGAAATTCCTACTCTGTGGGTGGGGTATGTGTAGGGGTACTATGGAGTGATGGGGGTTGTCCCAAGAGGGTGAAAGAAGGTGTCACTCACCCTGTGCCTGGGCTGGGACCAGTAGGTCATGCCAGCACAGGGTAGCCGGAAGCTCTCTCCCACACTCACCAGGCCTGCACTAGGACTGGATCCGGGGGTTCCCAGAATGTGACAGAAAATCCTACTCTGTGGGTGGGGTGGGGGGTACTATGGAGTGATATGGGTGTCCCAAGAGGGTGAAAGATGGTGTCGCCCATGCTGTACCTGCGCTGGGACCAGTAGGTCATGCCAGCACAGGGTAGCCAGAAGCTCTCCCTCACACTCACCCGGCCTAGGCTAGGACTGGATCTGGGGGTTCCCGGAATGCGACAGAAATTCCTACTGGGCAGGCAGGGTAGGGGAGATGCTGTGGAGTGGTGGGGGGTGTCCCAAGGGGGTGGAAGAGGGTCTCACCCACACTGCGCCTGGGCTGGGACCAGTAGATCCCACACACTCACCGGGCCTGGGCTAGGACTGGGGCTGGGGGTTGTTGGAACGTGGCCGGAAATGCCTTTAAAGCCCTTCCAGTTTTTAAAAGAATTGCTTCAGGACTCAATATTCCTGGGGAGAGTCTACTGTTTCTCAGGGCCTTTTACATAAGGCATTTTTGCCCCTCTCTTTACCAACCGTATGCCCACTATCTCTGCTAATATAGAAGTTCCTCTTGGAACTTTCTTGGTCAGGTTCTTATTTCTGCATGTGTATACAGGTTTGGCTGTGGAGAAACAACCTTCCTGGGCATGACGAATGGCCCTCTGAAGAGTGTACTGCATGGACACCACTGTCTGGGAGGGCCTTGGTAGGCCTAAGCCTGTGTTGCAGTCCCAGGGTATGTGTGAACCAAGCAAGACCATGAAGGAAACATCTGCACTGTAATGGGAGGGGTGGGGCTGGAGTGAACCTCAGTACACTATTGTTGAAAGCCCTGGAAGCTAGAGAATTGGTCGAATTTGTATAAGCAGGACTAGGCCTCAGTGCCTAAAGCAAACAAGCTACCTCAGTATTTTTTGTTTTGGCTGGCTCAGCCTACTCTGAGGGTGGGGCTGGCATGGCATGTGGTGCTGGGGATCAAACCTCCATCGCCTGCACCTGCCTAAGCTTGTCTAGGCAGGTGCTTTAGACTGCTGAGCTATCTTGCTAACCCAAGCTCCTCAGTCTTGAGAAAAACATCCTGCCTGGACACTGTGGGCTATTAGTCGCTAGGCAACCTTGTGTCATGTGTTACTAACTTTGCAAAGGTACAAATAAAGGTTGATATTGTTGTGGGGTGGGGGGTCATCTCCCCAACCAGGCATGCCACCTATCCCAGCTCTTGTCGGCCGTTTCTCCCTGGGTAGAAAGGATCACACTGAGACCTGTTGTTTGTTACATAGTATGGTGACCTCTGAAAATTGCCTACCTGCTTGTGTGTTTGGTTTTACCCTGTTGTTTGCACTGACACAATATAAAGACAGACAATTATTCTTCTAAGACATCCCTAACAGGGTGACTTTGATTCCAGCTTTCTGCAATTTACCTCCAATAAGCCTGGGCTGAAGGAAACCCAACAGGGTTGGGCTGGGAAGGCAAGGTGCAGGGAGCTCCGGAAGCAGAGGCAGGAGCTGAGACGCTGCAGTTTCTTGCTCCTACTTTAGCTCTTTGCTCCTGTGCCTCAGCTTCCTCCCACGGGGGTCAATAAAGTCCCTGCAGGCCTAAGGAATGGCATCCTACTCTTTATGCTGAGAGATACTGACCCCATTCCTTGGTTTCAAGGTGGAAAAGGCTGGGAAGGACTTTGGCTCTTCTCCCTCTCCTGGACCAGCCTGCTGCTGCTGCTGCTGCTGCTGGGGTGGGGGTAGGGGTGGAGGTGGGGGTGCTGGTCTCCAAAAGAACTAGGCAGATCCTGGGGTAGATGTGCAGGTGGTAAAGGACATTCATTCAGAGAGAGAGAGAGAATGTATGTTGCTAGGAATCAAACCCAGGATTCATGTGTGCTAGGTATGTGCTCTACTGGTGAACTATATCCATTCAATGTATTTTGTATTGAGCAAAAAGAGGCTGACTAGGGGCCAACGAGATAGCTCAGCTGACTAAATGCTTTGGCCAAGTGCAGGCATCATGGTTCGATCCCTGGTCCCTCATGCAACACTGGCCCGGTCCCCGGGGTGTGCTAAGCCAGTGACAGATTCCAGGCCTGGTGGCTCACACCTGTAATCCCAGCACTGGGGAGGCTGAAAACAGGGGGAATCGCCATGAGTCCAATCTGCATAGTGAGGCCCTGTACCAAATACACACACACACAAACACACACACACACGCACGCACGCACACACACATGCACACGCACACATGGCTGAGTGAGGGCCAGAGTTCTCACTGATAAGACCAAGGTGACTGCAGGATAAGTGGAAGGAGGTGAAAAGGCAGAAAGTATGAGGCGCTCTAAAGTCCAGACAGTGGGAGGAGCAGAGGAGCTGGCGCCAGAACGTAACCCAGCTGCTCCTCAGAACCGAGCCAGGCTGGGAGGCAGCGCCAGCTGAGGTAAACAGTGTATTTAATGATGCGGTTACTTTACCTTCTAATTCTAGCTCCTTATTTTATTATACCACGGTAATGGTTTGGGTACCGGCTGCAGATCTGCAGACCACAGCTTGAATAATACTGCCTTAGGGGAATCCTTGCATAATCTGTACAGGAAACATGCACGAGAATGCTCGGAGGGCTGGGGTTGCGGCTCCATGGCGCAAGCGCAAGGTCCTGTGTTTTATTTCTGGCACAAATAAACAAAAATAAACTCATAATGGTTTATTTACATAATGGCTAAGAAAGGAATGCCCCAGGTGTCCATAAGTAATAACATAATGATCTGGCATAATCATACAGTGAAATCCTAGTATGTCATAGAGAAAGTGAATGAATTATAGCGGCACACTCAACACAATTTTCAAAAATACCCTTAAGCAAGGAGAACACATTGACAAGACTACACTTAGCGTGGTTTCATCCTCACTAAAGAAGCTGCCCGTTAGGGGTCCCTAGCACATGGATGAGAGCTAAGTAGGTGCTTTAGACCACTGAGCCATCTCACCAGCCCCACTGTATGCTTTTGTATCATTTATTTCACCGTGAAATGAAACTCACCAATGTGTTTAGCTCAAGCTGATACTCCTCCAGAACCCACACAGTGCAGAGTGGTGTGGCTGAAAGCCTGGCCTCAAAGGAATTAGACCTTGTCCTGACATGGTGTCCTGGTGGGCTGGGATGGCATCGTCGGGAAGAAAGGGGTTCAGAGGCTCCCCACTGCCTCGCTCTCTGGGCACCACTGTGTGGCCTGGGGTCATAGCTCATCTGCTATGACCTCCCCCTCCCTGCACCAGTGCTCAGAATTGAGCCTGCTTCTCTGAGTTGCCAACGCCTGCTCCATCTCTTCCCGCTTCCCACGGCCACCTTGTGAGCAGGAGGCAGCAATACTTACTTTTCAAGAGCTGGCTCCTCCCACGCGCAGGTACCAGCCCATTGGGAGATAAAACTATGAAAGCACTTTGGACAGTGTAGCAATCTTTGTTAGTGTCCCTTCCAGTGTTTGGCCCTCCCCATTTGTTGACCTTTTTAGGGAAAGTTTATCATTTCCCTGCTGAGGTTTACTTTAAATTCCATCTGGTTTGCAGACACATTCTTTGGTGACAGCTGTAGTTTGAAATGTTTGGCCTCACTTTGCTCTGGATAAACACACTGCCAAGTCTTTTTTAACCCTTCTTGTTAGATGGGTTTTCTTGCTCCCAGTTTGGTGTCTGCCAGCTTTACATCCATAAGAATTTAGAGTGAGAAGCGGGGTGCAGGGGTGCACGCCTGTAATCCTAGCACTTGAGAGGCTGAGGCAGGAGGATCACTGTGAGTGCCAGGCCAGCCTGGGTTACAAAGTGAGCTCAAGGCCAGCATGAAGTACCTTGGGAAAACTTATCTCAAAAAGACAAGCAATAAAACAAAGCAAAGTAAAACCAAGCCAAACCAACAAAATAGCCCTCAGAGTTACAAAGGACCTTGTATGAATGTAACAAATCTAATTCCTCACACAGTATTCTCTTGATGTGTGTCTGATAACTGACCTCTGAGAGTTTGCTTTTTAAGGACATTGCTGTAGAGACAATGTGTGCCATAGTTTATAAATTCCCTGTAACATTTTTCATAAGTTTTCATTGTCTTGGACAACAAGAAATCAGTGAGAGCCATTCTAAGTTTGCTACTTGAATTAAAATGAACCATGTAAAAACTGGCTCTGGAGGTGCAGAAGGCTTCACGTGGTCAAGGGCAGCTTTCCTCTACTTAATATAATCGTAGTCTAGGTTCAGGGGACCAGAAGGACCTGGACACATTCACAAGTGTGGAAGCAGAAGCAAAAAAGACCTGAGGTTTGGCCAACTGTCTAGTCCTGAGCGCAGTTTCTTCTGTCCTTTGGTTTCTACTTTCTTCCCTCTGTTAAGAACAGTAATGACAGATAAGTGCTTCGCAGAGGCAAACAGTACGAGCCTGCTGTTTCCTCTGCTCTACCCTCTGTCTTTCTACCTACTGGTCATTGGCTTCCTCTTCCTTTTCCTCTTCCTCTTCCTCTTCCTCTTCTTCTTCTTCTTCTTCGCGGAACTGGGGATAGAACTCAGGCCCTTGGGCTTGCCAGAGAAGTGCTTATTCCATTGAGCCATCTTGCCAGCCCCCCCCCCTTTTTTTTTCTTTTTTAAAGAGAATAAAAAATAGCAAAAACAAGTTGGAAACAATACAGAATTTTAAACAAAATAATAGGAAGTCAACCATGGTTGCTATACTGCATAATGTTGTCTTCAAATTAGTTGTTTAGATTACCAGCCGTAAGCATGCAAAAGATTTTCTTACGTGAGAAACTCAAAGCATAAACAAATTAAACAGCAAAATAAAAGATTGATAATTGCAATCAGGGAGATAAACCTTTTGCAAAAGGATACCAAGAGGTGAGGGAGGGGAAGGAGGAGTGAGGAGGGGCGTGAAAAGGAATTAAGATGGGCCGTGGAGCTGTACTACCCGCGAGGGCTGTAATTAATCAATATGTACTGCAAACGCATACTAATAAAACATTCACAAATCAAAAAATAAAATTAGAATTATGAGAGAAAGCCGTTCTTAGTTTAAAAGGGAAAAGCTGTAGGTGTGCTGGCGCGGGGTGAGAGGCGTCTCTGGTGAAAGGCCCTGGCGCGCCTCTGAAGTCGGCCTGCCTCTCCATCCCCATCTCTGTGGACGCCTACCCTGGGTTTCACTCCTGAGTCTCTGCCTGGATTGCCACACTGTCATTCCATCTCGAGGAGTGGTTCCCACGCTCCTGTCTCCCTGCCTGAGCCCGCCAGGCGCCCGGGGCCGGCCGTGAGGGGGAGCCACCCTGCACCCCCGGGCCCAGCAACGCAGCTCTTCCACTTGGCACCTGCGCTCCTTCCCTTTGGCGTCACCCTCAGCCTGCGGCAGGAGGATCCTTCTGGTGAACGTCCTTGCCTGGGCACCACGGCTGTCCCCTCAGGGCCCTGCGGGCTGTCCTGACATGCAGGGGCGCAACTGGAGACGCAGGCGAGAGGCTTTCGCCCCCACACTTCCCACTGCAGCGGCGAAGGCTTGCCCAGCCCAGGGGTGCGGAGGTGCCGAGCTGATCTCTGTCTGCGACTCTCCTTCAGAGAGGCTCATGTCAGGGAGTCCAGAATGTTCTTCTGGGAAGAAGCATAGTTCAGACCAACATACTGCTGCTTTCCCTCGATGTTTTAAAAAGAAAAGTAAATATACTCAGTGTGCCAGTTTGAAAATAGACAACCATAATGAAGATAAAATCTACCTGGGATCATTTAATCTTGTAATAAACACTACTAAACATTAAAAAAAATCCTTTGAGTAATTTTATATTCATACTTTTCTAAGCATTTAACAACGTATTACAGTATACTATTTTGTCACCTGTTGTGTTTTAATTTAACACATCATGAGCACATTCCCATGTCAGTAAGTACTTTTTTTTTGACAGAGTCTAGCTGTGTAGTTCAGGCTGGCCTTAAACTCACTACGTAGCCCAGGCTGGCCTCAAACTCACAGCGATCCTCAGCCACCTCCCCCCCCCCCAAACACTGGGCTTCCAGGTACGCACTACCATGTCCAGCCCCGGTACCCCTTTTTTTCAAAAATGTAATTTTTACATTTCTATCTAATTTCCATGATGATAGGGACACAGTACATTTAATAAACACTGTTTATGGACATGTAGCTTAATTCTGCATGTCCATGCGAAGACGAACATCTTGACATTTTAATGTCATCATGCAGATCTTGCTGTTCCTTAGTATACATTTCAAGAAGTGGATTTGATTAGGTTAAAGGCTTTTCACATTTTTAAAGGTCCATTTGCTTTCTAGAGATGTTCCAATTTTTGTTTCTACTATTAGTGCATACAGTCCTTACCTTCCAAAACTTTGCAAACATATTTAAAAACTTTTAACTTGTCTGGTAAAAACACTGAATGCTGGCAAGGCTGAATTTTTCAATGTGTCTTTTTAGCCATTTGTACTTCTTCTGTGAGTTACCTTTGGGGGAATCAATAACACTTTGCCTACTTCTTCCTCAAATGCATTTTTAAGACAGCACTTCAGTCCAAATTTTGCTCACCCGAGAGCCTCAATTCTTGGAGAAGAGTTTTAGGGGAGCAGAGCATGAAGTCTGAGGCTGGGGGGCCCGCAGGAGTGGAACCAGGCAGGGGAGGGCGGAGGGATGTGAGGTGTGGGGGGACCGAAAGGCGCTCAGGAAGTCAGGGTGATAGAAGCCCAGAGGAAGTGCACACCAGAGGCCGGAGAAGTAAGGCCAAGAAGAAGAGGTGCTGGAGCTTGTGGGGAGGTAAGGAGAGGGGCTGGAGTTTGTGGCACCGGGCATTCAGGCTCCAGTGTACACCGAGCACTGGGGAGCACAAACACGCTTCTGCGCCCACGTGAGGAGGTCTCACTTCAAGATTGCAACTGGGCGGCTGGCGTAGTAGCCATCTGTGCTCCCAGCACCTACTTCCAGTCAGGGAGAAAAAGGATATTTTCTCCTAGGCCCCTTTCTTAACTCAGAGGAGAATCTTTCCCAGAAGTCCTGAGCAAACTTCTCATAGAACATTGACCAGAAGTGAGTTCTTTGCCTACAAGTACATGAACACTCACAGAGGGTAATAGGATTATCATGGCTAGTTTAGACCAGTCTCCATTAAGCCCCAAGAGCCAGTCCATGGTCATTAAAATCTGGTTCCATTAGCAAGGGAGACTAAACAGTTGGGGGTGGTCTGGCAGAGTCTGCCTCAGACCTCTGGCATCCCTCCTTGCTTTATTCAATGGGCTGAGGGGTGATGGAAGATTGGGAACACGATTCTGGCCTGTTTATAACAGGTAAGATAAGACTGAAAAAAAAATGGTACATAAGGATATAGATAATAAAGAATCAGAAAGCAAATATGACCAATAGAAGAAGGCAACACGGTACAGCAGAGTAAGCGTGGACTAGGAGCTTGAATAACTAACTTGTGTGTTAGCCATGTGAATGTCGGCAAATTCGTTCATCTCTGAGGCTTCTTCCTCCTGTGAAATGGAAACTGTCAGAGTCTAGCATTTGAAATGAATAGAAACAGTCTAGCAAGCCCTTTATAGTCAGAGTTACCATGCAAGCTGGTGATTTCACCCCTATGTATCTACTCAAGAGAAATGACATTTGTCCACATAAAAACTTAATACAAATGCTCATATCAGCATTGCTCATAAGAGCTTCCAAGTGCGAACCCACTGTCCATCAGCTGATGAGTAAACAAGCAGAATGTGATGCATCTGTGCCGTAGAGTGCTATTTGTTGTTTAAAAAAAAATGAAGTAACATTATATGCTATAGTATAGATGAACCTTGAAAATGCTAAGTGAAAACAGCTAGTCACATATTGTATGCTTCCATTTATGGAAAATGTCCAGAACAGGCAAATCTGTGCAGAGACAGGAGGTAGATTAGTGGTTCGCTAGAGTTGGGAGGAACAGCGCAGAGTAGCTTGGTGGAAGCCACTGAGCCCCTCAGCTTGTCCCCGGCTGTCAGGCTTTGATGACGCTTCTGCATTTGTCTTGTAGGACTCACTTCCCATGGAAGAAGACAGACACTGGCTTTCCCAACCTCCCTTGCAGCCAGGGAGCCAGCTTTGGAGTCAGGCTTGCAGGATGCAGCAGCTGAGTTCTGCTGCGGGTTATAGAAAGGGTGGGTACCGTGGAGTCGATTTAAGTGGGGTGATACCAGCCACATCCATTTTCTGAGGCAGCAAGAAGGCAAGGACGATGTCCCCACCGCAGCACTCAGTGCCCCACACTGGGGCGTTGATGGGGAGAGTGTTGCATCTGAAGCCATGAGCAGGTGGCAGGGCAGTGAAAGGCACCCATTATCACTGGAGATGTTTCCACCTGTCCTTCCCAACTTCCTCCTTCTCCTCCTCCCTGAAAACACCTGCCAGACACAAGCCTTAAAGTGGGGACCATGCATGAGCTACTCAGAGGGAAACAGCTCCCTAGGTGACCTGGGCCACCAAGCTGGGTGGGTCAGCTGGGTGGGGCTTCCCAGAGGAAAGACAGCTGAGGGTGGGATGTTAAAAGCTAGTCACACCCTCTGCTTGTGCCAAGGGGCCTTTCACACTACAGCCTCTAAGTTCCTCCCCTTTCAACAGTGTCTATGCAAGAAATGGAGGAATTTTCTCTCATTATCCAGCAACATAAACCCAGATAAACCTCACTCTGGGCTCTGTGTCTGGGACCCTGGCTCCCTCAGAGCCATTGTGAGCCAGGCTGAACTTCTGCTTCCTTTTCAAGCTGCCCCCTCTTTCAAATAACGCCCCCTGGTCTCTAATAACCCACCCGATTCATTGCCCCCTGCCTTCCGCACACACTTATTATTACCATGATTCCTGAGAGATCCGCAGGGAGGGCTGTGGAACGCTGATGAAAGAGAATAAAGCTAATTCCTGGGTTACTCACAGATTTTGATTGCTGAGGGGCTCTGAGCCTCCAGACTATATTATAGGTTTTTGTTCTCAGGAGCAATGCCTTATCCACACACATCACTGACCCTGGGGACATGGTCTGACCCACAGCACAATGGAATCTGAAATATTGGGCAGCAATTCGTAACCAGATTTAAACATGTCTTTGCTCTAATCCAACAGGAACCTCCAGGTGGGGCCATATTCAGCTCACAGCCTGTGGCTCGCAGCCAGGGGGAAATCCAGGGGAAGAACACACCCTTGGATGTGCTTTTACTGCATCCCAGAGACTCATCTACTATCTGCTCAGCTAAAGTTCTTAATTTCTCTGCCTTGCCTGTGATTATCGCCGAGGGAATTTCAACCTGAAAGCCATTTGAGAGGAACTGAAAATGGGAGGCAAATTGGTATGATGTATCTTTTTGCTTTGCAAAATTCTTATATACAATCTAACCTAGTCATGCAAAGCAGAAAGATCTGAAGGCTGGGTTTAATGTCCTACCAGGATCGGGCAGCAGGTAAGGGGAACTATTAGTAAACATTAAACTCACATCTCCTTTATATATAGCATTTATATATTTGTACATCCATCCACACTATTTATTGACTGTTATGCATAAAGACTCTGCTGACCTCTGGATCTTAATCCACGTCCTCAGAGGGCTTTGCATTATGGGGGAGAAACCAATCAAGGAAGAATCATGTGAGGACCAGTTAAAAGGGGAAACATTGGGGATTTCAATAGGCACAATTGGTCAGTAGATAATGGCTGTGGGAGGAATGTGAGACCAGCTTCCCACCCCAGACCCACAGCGCACTGGTCTGCCATTTGTTGAGCACCAGTTATGGTCCATACGTTGTGCTACCCCAGTCCCACTTGCTGCTTTTTTTTTT
>NDGN010998806.1:0-13567 GCA_002564285.1 Tympanoctomys barrerae | reverse complement strand
AAAAAGGAAACATGTTGCTTATACCTTTGCCTCAGTTGGTCAAGTTCCTAACTCAGCCTATATATTTAATAGATATCACTTACCATCCGCTCTATTGAGGATACAGTTTGTAATTTATTTTTTTGAAAGCCTATAAATATAACTTTTTGGGAATTACAGGAAACACCGAATTTCATGACTGAAATCATTATGAAAGATAACCTTCAAAACTCTGGTAGTTTATGACTCACGTAACCCAACTTTATTAAAAACACATTGAGATAGACTAAGTAGCTATGTAAATAATGGCTGTTTTTTATGATCGTATGAAAATTAGGGGTGATTTGAGTTCTACTGCTAGAAAACAGGAAGGCAAAATGTGATGGACAAATAACTAGGTTAGGAAAATCAGACCACATATCCACAAAACAGAAACACGTAAGATATATTCAGTATGACATGGATCTCCAACTCTTGGGCCAGGAATCCGGACCAGTCTCTAGCAGGAAATGGACTGTGCAG
Source organism: Tympanoctomys barrerae (assembly GCA_002564285.1). NCBI lineage: Eukaryota > Metazoa > Chordata > Mammalia > Rodentia > Octodontidae > Tympanoctomys > Tympanoctomys barrerae. The sequence continues at coordinate 13,066 of NDGN010998806.1, read as the reverse complement.
CAGGAGGTCAGTGGTGGGTGGGCAGAGCAAGCACAGCTCCCTGCGCTCACAGCTGTGCCCCCCGTGCTCACGCGACTGCCTGAGCTCTGCCTTCTGTCAGATTAGTGGTGGCCGTGGAATCGCATAGGAGTTGAGTGCTGCTGTGACAGGGGATGTGAGGACCTAGGTTGCATGCTCTTTAGGCAAATCTAATGTCTGATGAGCTGACGTGGAACTAAGGTGGTGATGCAGAAACCAGAATCAATTGCTTGGAGACATGTATCAAAACCCTGTTTTTGAAATGTATTTGGTACAGGGTCTCACTAAGCAGCTCAGATTTGTAGGGATCCCTCTGTTTTCAGCCTCTGCAGCGCTGGGATTACAGGCGCACACCACCACACCGGTCTTGGTGGCCTGCTCAGCATGCTGGAGGTGTGGGGTCAGTGCAGCAGATAAATACCAGTGCTTGCCTAAGCAAGCAGGTGCTTAATCTGCTGAGCTCTTTTGCCACCCCTTTAAAACACTATTAATGAATGGCAGATAGCAAGCTGCACCAGGTGGCAAGCTTCCAGTCAGGGTCTGATATTTATTTTAGCTCACGTGAGGCTCATCTCTTATTTTTCCTACCACTTCTGTTTGAGCCTCTTCCCTGTGCTGCACACTGGTGTCAGTCACAGTTTCGGTAAGCCCATAAGCAAACCCCAGCAAAATGCATAGAAAACTAGTGTCACTGGAGAGTGCCTTTGAAAAGGAAAAAGATCCCTGGCAAGCTCAGGGGTCTGAGTTCAATCCCCGGTTCTGCAAAAAAAAAAAAGAAAGGAAAAAGACACAATTATGAAACAAGAAAAGCCACTAATGCTACTAACAAAAAGAAGCCTGCATTTAAAAGAAAGTAGCAGGAGTCTTACCTAAATTACAGGTTCATCAAAACAGGTGATTCGTATTCCCCAAGCCTAATTTGTATATGGTGACTGGCTATGCAACGAAGCCATGAAAACTTCAGAACTGCTTTACCAATAATACCGATCATACTGCATTAAAAGACAAAGTCTGTGCAGATTTCAAAAGAAAAAATAAAAGCGAACACAAAGAAATAATTATTAAAGGCCACTACTTCATCAAATGGTTCTGTGCTAGGAGAATCATTCTTAGTAGCTAACTGCATTGCTAAAGCTAAGAAGATCTTTATTATTGGAGAAGAGTTGATCCTGCCTGCTGCTGAGGCAGCTAACTTTTGTTGCTAACTTTTAGAAGAGGACACTATCCAAAAGATAAGCGCATGTTCATCTTTAGGCTTTGAGCATAACTGGATGAATTGGTGAAATAGTAGAGGAGACTGAGGCACAATTGTCAGAGAAGATCGGGTCCCTGTGGTATTCAATCTAGGTTGCTAATAAGGCTACAATGTTGATAACAAGGCAACAAAGCTTATATTTTTTGTGTGATACATTTTTAAGAATATTCATAAGCATATATTATTTACGCATTTGTTAGCAAACAACACCACCGCTACAGAACTATTCAAGTCTTTGAATGACTGAATCTGAGTAAAACCATACTAATCACTATGTGTTGATGTATGCACAGATGAAGAAGCTGCTATGACTGGATAGCCTTCTTTTTTACTACTTGGGTTAAAGAGGGCATTCTGAATGTGGGTCTGTGCACTGTGTCACCCTAGAGAAATGGTGGCTAGTCAAACATTACCACCTGAATTTAATAATTTTTGCAGGATATGATTAAAATTATCAACAACCACTTTAAAGTACATGCCCTTAACTCTTTTTTTTTTTTCTTCTGTATTTAGTACAGGTCTACAGGGACTATAGGGTCTCACTACATAGATCTGACTCATAGTGATTCTCCTGTGTCCAGCCTCCCAAAGGCTGGGATTACAGGTGTGCGCCACCATGCCCAGTCTCAATCGCCATCTCAGTGGGCCCCGGGGGTGGGGCCAGTGTGGTATTCCAGGGATTGAACCCTCGCCAGGGCACTCTGCCTAAGCAGGCACTTTAGTCACTGAGCCATCAGGTTGGCCTTTCACTTCTTTTATATAGAAAAGAGGAAAGAGAGACCTTTATATAGAAAAGAGAAACCTTTCTAAAGGTAGACCATTGGCCAGAGTTTTGAGTTGCAAGAGCTACTCTAAAGACTTCTTTTAGAAAAAGCCACATACTGATGACATGGAATGGGTCAAAAAACTTGTTTCTAGTATCACACACTCAACCTGCTCACTTAGTCTAGCACATCAGAAGAGAGTGAACTAGATCAGACACAGAAGCTTTAATATCACATAGTTTTTCCTTCTACGAGAAGACAAAATTACAAGAACAAAGTAAAAGACAGATACTAGAAAATCAGGAGCTTGATTTTTCTCAAATGGGAAGGAGATCAAGAGATTGAGGGGAACCATTACTTCCCAACCACATCAGATTGAGGGAGGTGGGAGGGAGCAGAGAGAAAGTAGATGAGAAAATAAATTAGGATGTTTTGTAATAACTCCATAGAAAGATTAGCAACATGAACTGAAAACATGTACTAATAAAAATATATTTATCCTAGGGAATGGGAAAAAACAATCGAGTTATGTCAGGTACAAGTACAAACTCCCTATGATGAAAGTGATCCATGATCATTACCTATACCTAAAATGTATCAATGAAATCATTTTCTTTGAAAAAATATATTTACCAGATGTTTAGGATGTAAGCAATTAACAAATGTTAGCCACTATGATTAAAAAATCAAATGGTTGTTCAGATGATAAAATCTTCACGATTTCAATAAACTTTACCCTTAAAAGAGAGGGCAACCACTGCTTCCCCACCACATCAGACCCTCAGACTGGGAATAATGTATCCACATCTCACTTATGAATAAGTTAGTTGAAGCAACTTTGTACATGTTAGAGGAGTCTCATTGGCTTGAATCACAAATAATGGTGATCTTAACAGTATATTTGAGGCAAGCTCAAATCTCCATACTTTGTGGATTAAAGTCAAGGCAGAATATCCCAAGATCACCACAGAGGCACTGAAAAGTCTGCTGATATTTCCAACATCCTATCTTTGTGAAGCAGGATTTTCTGCTGCAAAAACAAACAAACGACAAGATTATGGAGTGAGCTACACATAAGCATCATATGTTGGATGTCCCTACTTCCCATTACCTTGAGGTGGGACAATTTGGTGGCACAAAGACAAGCTCAAGGCTTTCACTGCATCTATGTTATAGCAAGATGTATTGTAACAGAAAATGCTCTCCCCACTCCAGTATACTTGAGTTTCTTAGTTATCCAAGTATAGTTTCTGTCTCTTAGAAACAGCTGGTTACTGTGATGCATCACTGGTCAGTATGATACACACTGTATAAACCAATCCCCAACTGACAAGCCATTCTGCCTCTGTACTTCCTGCTTGTTTATCCCATATAAGTTCTAGACTACCAGAGATCAGGGCCCGATATGCTAGGAATGATCCTGATCAGTGCCTGTCAATGGAAATAAATCTGCCTCCAAATCCTTGCATTGTTTTAGTGTTTCTGCTTACCATTGCATCTGGTGCACTGGCCAGGAAGGCTGACTATGCTGATCTCTTTAGTACTGGTTGTGGCTCTCTCAGATGGAGCAAGAACCCCAAAGGGAAGATGTACTCTCTAGATTCCTTCTTTCTAGAGGTCTGGAGGAGGACTCCTGGTGTCCCACTCAAGCAGCTCCCATCAGACCCCAAAGGGAGGAAGATGTAATCTGTCTGTCTGTCTGTCTGTTTGCCTACCTGCCTGATTCCAGTAAGATCCCCCAAGGGGAACCCCAGTTTCTCTATCAGTCCTATTCTGCTTGAATAGAAAAATAACTTGATTAACTCTTGTTAGTGAAGACCACCCTCAAGGTAAGGGAGGTTGGAATGTTTAAGCTCTGAGTGCCTGCTGAGTGAATGTGTGAGTGAGTAGAAGGACAGCATAAACAATGGACTGCTCCATCCGTACACCAAGCCCGGGAAGCACTGGTCACAGTGGCTGATTGGGCCCTCACCTGTGGTTCCATGGCAATTGACATATGGCCTAACAAAGGCCTCACACTCTCTTTAACTAAATCACACCTAAGTCCCCCAGAGAGGCATGGCTGGGCAGGCATCTAAATGGTCTGTGTCTGAGGGATAGTCACCCTTTGTTTTGCCATCATTCAAGGGTACATACACAATACACACTAGAAGATTAGAGATGGAAACTAGTTAGTTGAATCCTATAGTCCCTGAGTGCAGGAAAAAGGGCTTTTGTGGAATTCAAAATGAAGCCAAAGCATACCCTGCATCTCAGAGAAAAGAGACCCATTCTTCTTGAGAATTCCAACTTGGCACCCATATCATCAGGCTGCTGTAGCTGCTGGCAAAACCTAGAGCTTCACTTTCTACTCCTGACTCCTCTACTTCCAGCCAACTGAACTGGTGCCAGCTAGCCATTGCCTGAGATCGGCCACAGAGGCCCATCCTCCAGAGACTTCTGCTTACCCACCTTTCCTGGTCAGATGGCATCATCTACTGCCCACCTGAGATCATTGTGCCAAAGAAAAATTGGACTGTCAGCTCTGACAAATGAACTGCGCCCTGCTGAGCCTCAATAGATAAGATAGACCAAGCACTGTCAAATTGGGCCCCTGAAAGCCTAAAATCATCACAAAGGTCAGGGCAAAGCTGTGACTTTTCTAGTAGGCAATAGAACAGAACCCTCTTCCCCAAAGTTACCATCACTGGGGCAACAGAGACTTTTGTGTCTCTCTCCCCTTCTGCCTGGCACAAACTTACAGCCTTGCAGGACATCTCCTTTGCACCAAGCAGCCTCCTTCTTGTTTAACCTTGCGCTTTCAACTTTGACTGCCTCCCCAGAGGAAGATGATGCCTGCATCAGCCTGAGCCAGAAAACCACAGTCCTGAAGTTCTGAAAACTCTCCTCCCAGAGGTATACACTAGAGACACAAATTAAAGACTTGCCTCTGGGTCTGGCCATCAGCCACACCACCTCGCTGTGACCCCTATTGCTGTCAGATGTCATGGAAAGCACAAACAGGCACCCAGCCACACATCAGCCTGATGGACTGTTATTCTCCTTGGGTGAGATCTTGGTGCCATCAACAGTGCAGCCATCATCTTACACCCTGCAGATCCTGATCCCTACACCTTCAAGATGCCTTTCTCTGCTTGTCAGTAGCTCCCCTAAGCCCCTTCAACTGGGAAGAGCCTGAAAAAGGGCAGCTCATTTGGACTCAATTGCCACAGGGATTAAAAAACTCTCCCACTATTTTCAGGAAGGCTCCATGAACAGATTTGGCAAGTCACCAGCATCTTTGCTCTGAGCTTTCTCTGTCCCGTCTAGCCAGAAAACAGTATAGCCTGTCAAATTGCTAAAATATACCTCTCCTGCCTGTAAATCCAGTTCAAGATCTTCAAGCTGCCAATATCACTGCAGGTGCCCTCCATGTACCTTGCCTCAGTCTTTTGCTACCTACAGCCTGCTGGTACATGTGGCTAGACCTAAAAAATGTCTTTCTACACCTCCTATTGGCTCTTGTCAGCCAGCACCCCTTTACAACTGACCTGGACTCAACCTCTCAGAGATTCAAAAACTTATTCCCTCTTTAAAAAGCTCTTCTGTTAACGACACTTTCAAGCTGCCGACTGGAAAGTCACAAATGCTCTATTGCAGTATCTGGCAGAAACTGGTTACAAGAAAGAAAAAAAAACAACTCAGCAAGTTTCTTGGAGCGGCTGACTTCTACAGAATCTGGATCCTTGAGTTCACACAAACAGTGATGTGTACTCAGCCTGTCAGCCCGAGAGCACCCAGTGGCTACCTGCATAGATACTTGGATCTGGTTGCTAGGGCTGCCTCCTCTCTTTGCCTTCATGTGGCAACAGTCACTGCCTTTCTGACAAGTTCACCTTAGATTGAGATCTAACTGTTAAGGTGACACATGCGGTACTGGGATGAACTGTTCTAGAAAATGGACCCTTGACAAAGGAGTACACAGTGTTTATGGGTGGAAGCAGCTCTGTTAGAACTGAAGTCTGACAGGCTAGATATGCTGTGGCCACTGTGGAAAAAAAAAAACCTATTTTGACCAAAACTCTACTGCAGGAGTGTTCTGCACAACAAACTACCTCCTGCTACTGTTTGGAAACCTGCTGCTGATGGCACACAATAACCCAGTCCAGAGGCCTAAGCCTCTTCTGGGAATCTGATTGACTGAAACATCAATCCCAGCCATCAGCCCTGCCCCCGCCCTAGGTTCTGCAAGCTCGAGCTGCTGTGCTGACACCTGTGTCCCTGGAGCCAGCTCAGGCTTCAGCATCTTGTCATTGGCTTCAACCTCCCACTGCTTACCAATACTGAGAATACAATAAAAGTTTGTAGGGTCCTTCCCTAAGAAAACCATCCCTAGATCTTGCCTACCCTTGATCATTGGCAGTGATGACCTATAAGAAAGGTAATTCAAAAACAAGATTAAATAAAAACTACATATAGCATAAAGACCATAAAGCTCTAGAAATTAAAAAAAAAAAAACTAGCTTGTAACTTATGTACAAATAACCCAAGTACATATTAAATGCCTTTACAAGTTTCAGAAATCCAGCCTTTGATCCACTGAAAGATTTACCTGTACAGCTTCTCTGAGGCTCAATCTCAAGACACAATGGACTCAAGCCCTGCTCTGGTCACTCTGGATGCCAACTGGTCCATGCATGCCTGAAGCCAGAGGACACTATTCACAGAATTGCTCCATACCTATTCCCCTTGATTTTTGTTTCTTTTCAGGTGCTTACCCAGGTCCTTGCTTCACTGTCCCCCTTGCTAGTTATGGCTTTTGCCTCAAAATCTATAGATGGTTGCCTCTAGAGAAGAGAACAATCAGTCACACTTGACCAAGATTTGATGAGCATCCACAGCACACTGAGCACTCTCCAAGACCAGGTTAGCTACCTCACAGCCTTGCCAGGGTGGTGCCACAGAATAGACAGGTCTATATAATGTCTCTTCCTAAAATCAACTTAGGGAAAATCTGTGTAATGAGATAATCTTGGGGAGCTTGCCTTACCAGGATCACCAACTGCTTCTAGTTAGGCCTTGTCTCAGAAGATCATATAAAATATGCCTAGCCAAGATTTTCTGGGGAAACTAAAAGAGCAGGGAAAAGTAACAGAAAACAACTATGAAACTTCTGTTTTATAGTTGCCTAGGTAACAGTTCCTGTTCCAGTTATGGTTGCTTCTGTATATTAGAAACAGCTGGTCACTTTGACACTGTCATACACAGTTGGTTACTATGATACATATTGTATAAAAAGGTCCCCAACTGACAGGCCATTCTGCCTCCATACTTCCTGCTTGCTTATTTCATAAAAGCCCTAGACTACCAGAGATCAGGGCATTCTGGGTATCATCCCAATCAGTGCTCACTGACGTAAATAAATCTGCCTCCAAACCCTGAGTATTATTTTGATGTTTCTCTGCTTTGCACTACAATGACTTCATTATTTAACGAGGATGTGATAATAATAGAAATAATATGCAGAATAAATGTAATGTGCTTGAATCATACTGAAACCATACTGGTGGCTCCAGTTCATGGGAAAATTATCTTTCTGGAAACAGTACTTATAATGAGCCACCAGGACAGCTCTCCTTGAAAGAAGAGCATTTGTCTCCATTTTGGCTAAACCTAGCCCTATTTCTATGTGTTGATATGTACAGAACTGGCTAGGATATTTCTTTATCCCCTCAATTGGCTTTAAGCAATGTAAATGGGTCTAGAAATGCTGATGTATATATAGTCTTTACAGTAATGTGACAGGTCGGTGATGCCCCACCTATAGCTGCTACCTAGTATGTGTGAACTAGGCTGAGTGACACAATGCTGTCCTGAAACTGAGCCTCCAGAGAGAGCCCATGACATCTCAGGGCATGAAGATTACATACACATCAAAGCTGAAGCAACACACCCAAGACACAAGGTGCTTCCCCAAACTTTACCCTTTTTGCCCACCTCCCCATTGGCCCTAGGTCAAGGGCTTTGTTCAGGTTAGCCATTGTTCTAACTAGACTCAGGAGTCCTTTGGTTCCCCACAACTACAAATAGGTATTTATATCTTTTCTCACCACAGGTTGCCCTGGAAGTGGTATAGGTATATTGGAATTATTTTTTGGAATTCCAATAACTTTCTTTGGGATTACAAATATAAACCCCACCAGACCAAGATGGGCCTGTGAAGTGGAACCTCTAGAAGTCCCTGGTGCCATAGTAGTCTGGGACTGCTGCTGTACATGATTCAGTGGGGAAACAGGAGTTCGGTTTCAACTATTTTAGACTCAGAATAAAATTTGATTTTCCTATAACATCTTAAATAATTCCTTCCTTCTTCCTCTCCATTTCTTCACTCATCAGTAAATGTTTTTGAGGGCTAGGCACTGAAGATATTTTTCAAAAAAGCATAAATGTTTTTTCTTTCCTCCTGGAGTGGGTAGACAGACAATAGCAAATAATTACATAGACAAATATATCATTGCATACTGCCTCCAGTTCCCTGAAAGAGAAGTACAAATTTTTAAATTACAGAGAAACAAATTCCAGTAGCCCTGTCTGAGGAAATGAGGAAAAGGCTAAGATTCAAAGAGATGGATTTCTCCAGTACAGACCGGTGGGGAGAACATTTCAGTCAGTAAGAATAGCATGTGTGGCAGATCCCCCAAATGTGAAGGACCCACTGTGTGCAAGTAACACATCTGAAAGGGGCTTGAAATCAGAGTGCACCTGAGGGAGGGGGTGGGGGTAAGATGCTTTGGGAGAAGGATGTGGCGGTCAGGCCATTCTGAACCTCTTGTCCTGTTGCTAATCTTAGAAGTTCTTACAAAGATAGGCAGCATGTGTCAGCCAAGATATAAAATTATTTGATTGTCATTGGAAGACTATGTCTTTGATTGCTATAAAGAGAAACATTTGAGGTAAGAAGAATAGATATGAGAAGAACCCTTAGGGCAATGTTCAAGGGCTCTGGAGAGAGGTGGCCTAGACCCTCAGAGAGGGTACTAGTGGAGCTGGAGAGAAGTTTGATGGATTTGAGGGACAGTTGAATGGTATCAGGAAACACACGTCTTGGTGTTACATTGAATATGATCTTGAGAATGGTCACATCAAAGATAACTTGCAAGGCCTCTTGCTTGAGCAGTTGGGTAAATGTTGACATCCTTTACTGGGCTCATCAGGCTCCATTTGGATGGACCACAAGGAATTCCCTTTGGATCTGTTAAGATTCTTATGTAGTTAGATGTAGGTGATTATATGAATCCATGTTTGACAACAAAAACCACTCATGATTAGAGAAATAAATGTCAAGTGGTGTTATGGTTTGTGACTGAATGTAGCCCAGGAGCCTCATGCAGTACTGGGTGTAGGCTTCTAGAGATTGTGATTTATTCATGGTCCAGTGCTGGGATTATGAGTGTGAGTGCTACATGTACCCTGGGGTGGTCTGCAGCCTGCATACAATATAAGGGAGCGTTATGGTTTGTGTCTAGTCCCCCTAAAGCCTCATGCAGTCATGGGTGGCTTCTGAAGTTTGTGATTGATTCTTGATCCAGTGCCAGGATTGCAGGTGTGAGTGCTACACCCTGGACCTGGGTGGGTAACTTTCATTACAGTGTAAGAAGGGAAAAGAGGCTAGCTAGCTGCAGGAGTTGCTGCTTCTCCCCTTTTGCTCTTTTCTTTTTGCCAGCCGCCACGGACAGCTGCTCTGTGCCATGTGCCACTCTGTCTTGGAGCCAGCTGAGTATGGACTGAAACTTCTACTAACTGTGAGCTAAATAAACCTTTCCTTCCTTAATTCTGGGTGCCAGGTATCTCAGCAACAAGAGAAAAGTAACCAGGACAAGTGGAATGTGCAGAGAACAGATAAGTCACTACAATGCAAGAGTTTACCCAGAAGGACAGTATATAATGAAAAGAAAAGAGGGTTTGGAACAGAGCCTTGAGGGCACTTGTTAGAAAAGGAAGAGCCCAGAAATGACCTTGAGAAGGAAAGTGATGGAGAAAATCCCAGAAGTATGTCACTGTGAAGTTAGAGAAGAGAATATAATATGTGGATGGAAGTAGATGTCAACTGTCTTGAATGATGCTGAGATACTGAGAAAACCATGACTGCAAGAGGGTCACTGTACTCAGCAATTTGGAGATTGTGAGAATAGTCTGGGGGGAAAGGAAGATAAGGGGCACAAAGCCAGGATATAGAGGAATTATTTGTAAATATGAAGTAAAAAGTGGAGGTCAATTACACACCAACCTTCCAACAAACTATCCCTTCCTGCCCTCCATGTAAGGAAACAAGCTGGTAGGAGACGAGGACTGTGCTGGACACCTGCGTGTGACTCCAGATCAGCCTGGCGCCCTTCTTTCCCAAGCCGCTACTTCGCTGAGCTCTGAGCTCCCGCCGGGCCCACACGGCCCAGCACTTTGGGCCATGGCCTCTTGCCTCCTCCTCTTACCCTGGTATTTCTTTGTTTTGTGGCTGGGAATTCCTGAGGGATCCCTTTTGGCTTTCAGACCTGTACAACCCAGAAGACAGGAACTCGACACTTAAGGGGTGACACTGGTCAGAGGGCAGTGGCAGATGACAAATCTTTCCCTTCGCATCTCTTGGGGAAATTCTTGGACAATTCTTCCTGTTAAATTTTCATTTTTTAATAGTACATGTTTACAGTACATCATAATTGCATGCCTTGTGGGGAGCTGGCACATGAATACAACATATCTTAGTTCTGTTTTTCATTGCTTCCTCCTCCTCCTCCTCTCCTTCCTCCATCTCTTGCTCCCCTCCCATTTGGAAAAGCTCTATCTATCTACTTTATATGATCAGTTTCACTTGGTTGCTATTGATTAAATCAAAGGAGGCCATATATTTTGATATGAAAGGAAAAATGTGTTCTTCAGTGCTAGCTCTGAGGAGACAGAGGGGGCTATTTATCTCAAATTAGCATGTCACCTTGCACATGTGGGTAAGGCCCCTTGTGGTAAGGGTTGGGCTCTTATTGTAAGGAACAAAGAAGGGGAACATAGAAAATACAGGGGTATTTTTTGTATCAGGAATTGGACTCAGGACCTTGTACTTGCCAGGCAGGCACAATGCCACTGCGCTATTGTCCCAGGCCTGGTAATACTGATCTTAGTACTTGGTTTATCATTTCCAGACATCTTTAGCTCCAGGGAAGGTGGAGCACAGAAGATAATGTGGAACTCCACCCTGGTCTATCACATCCAACCATCTTTGATTCACTCCCTTTTCCTATGGAAAAGAACCTGGGCTCAGGGTCCCTGGCGCATCTTCATATTGTGTCACTTTAGGCTGAGTAGAAAGAAATATAGGCTGTGCCCTCAGGAGGAGGAAATTTGGAGAAACAGTCTCTAAAAGAAAAAGCAAATTCCACTTTAAAGTTCCACTTTGCAGTGCTGGTTATAATTTTCCCCTTTGCTTTATTCCAGTCCTCAAGCTTTTTATTTTTTATTTTTTTTTTAATCTTTTATTTACTTATTTGTTTGGTACATGGTCTCCCTACTCAGCTTGGACTTGTAGTGATCCTCCTGTCTCAGCTCCCCAGAGCTGGGACTACATGTGTGTGCTACCATGCCTGGTTTCAGTGGCCAGCTTGGTGCGGAGCTGGCACAGCATACAGTACCAGGGCTGGAACTCGGGTCCTTATGCTTGCCAGGCAGGGGCTTAGGCCACCGAGCTATCTTCCCATCCCTTAGCCCTCAGTCTTGAGCACTTGGGATGACTCAGGGGCTCGATGACTGGCTCCTGTCGCACTGGCACACATATTCCATCACAAGTAGCCAGAACACAGGCAGGGGAAACCCCGCTGCTCCAGCCTGACCAGGTGTCCCTGCAGGCTGTGGAGTCACGTCCAAAGGAATGCTAAAGTCGGAACAAGTCTAATCACTACACCCGTCGGAAGGGCGTTTTACTTGTAGACAACCACACAGAAGACCCCTCTTTCATAACCTCTGCAGCTGTACTTATTCTGGAAGATTGATACCCAGGGGACCCCTTGATGCTTGCAACTTTTCCCCTTTGTCTCTCTATAATTTTCTTTCCTGAAGGCACTGCAGCTAGCCATCCGCCACCTCGTCCTTCGGTGCTGAGGCAGCTTTCCCCAGGGATGGCCAGTCAGGACAGGCTCATGTTTGAAGGTTTGTGACAGATGATGACAATCAATGTTGTAAACCTTTCTTGATGGTAGTAAAAAAAGAAAGAGAAAAAGTTAGTGTAATAAAGCAAGGATACTGTATTTAAAAGTGTACTTTGATTTAGTATAATTGTCTTGTGTTTTAGGGTTTTGGTTTGATAGTGTACCTGTTAATCTGTAGGTATAATAATTAACTTTATAAAGACATCAATAAATAAAGGAATCTGATGCTGGCAAGGAAAACTTTTTTTTTTTAAGGGGATGCTGCAGAAGGGGAAAATAGGAGTTGAGATGGATTATGTACCTATACCAATTCCCCACAATGACTTGTGATATGTATTGTAAACACACACTACTAAGAATGAAAAAATTAGAAAAAAAGCAATATTTCTGTGAAGCCAGCTTAGTTCTTCTGTAAAAGTATATCAAAAAAAAAAAATTTAAGAATTTCTTTTTTTTTTTTTTTTTTTGAAGTACTGGGAATTGAACTCAGGACCTTATACCTGCCAGGCAAGTGCTTATTCTACTGAGCTGTCTCCCTGCCCCCAAGTTTCCTCTTTTTGAAAGCCAATATGAATTATCATTTGGGAGAAAACAAATAATTTATTAATGCCAACAACAATACTTATTGTTTAGTAACATCTTTAGGATTTCTTAGGTACACATACAGAAACTGTAAACAATTTTGAGTGCAGTGTGCCAAATTAATTCTTGGATTACCAACTAAGTACATACATTTTTGAGCAGTAGTATCTCTTGTTACATGACTATTAATAATATCTAATGTGGGCTGGGGAGATAGCTCAGTGGAATAAGTGCTTGCATGGCAATTACAAGGTCCTGACTTTGATCCTGGGTATCAC
>NDGN010998640.1:0-10656 GCA_002564285.1 Tympanoctomys barrerae | reverse complement strand
TTTTTTTTTATTTTTAAAGATAATAAAAAATATTTTTAAATAGAAACAATACAGAATTCCACTAAACAGAACGATAGGAACTCAACAGTGGTTGCTATATTGCATATTATTGTCTTCAAATAAGATGCCAGATGTAAGCCTGCAAAATTGGTCAAAAAAATAAAAAGAAAAAGAAAGAACTGGAGCATTAACTGTTCCCTCCGATAGACCAGCAGAAGTGAGCTGCACGATTACTGAAGCCTCCTGGGTGTACACACATATGTCTTTGCCCTTCCATCTCCTCTTCTCCCTCACCTCAGCTGTTCTTCCTCTTTGTGCTCAAATGGAATTGCTCTAAGTAAATTGACATTAGAATGAATTTCACCTCATTCTTTTCACCTCTTCTTATTGTGGCTCCCAGGAAATTAACTAACATGTACAGCTCCCATTCTGTACTGTGGACAGTACCAAACCGAGTGACACTGTTGCCCTGTGTCTAAATTACCAGGCAAGCACACGTCCAGTTTCTACAAGTGCCTGGTTTGAATTCAAACCAATCTTCTCTTTGCAGAAATAATGGCAGGAAGCTAGATGGGAAAGCACTAGATCATTATGCAGCCCGGGCGACAACTTGGAAAATTAGACCCTGCACACATCGTTCCAGATGCACTTAGTAAAATTTTAGGGAAGTGGAAAATTGCACCTTAAGTTTGGTAACACAGAGCAGATTTGTTTTCCAGCTAAGGTGAGACAGTGGTGTGAAAAGAGTCGCTGCAAGGCGGCAGCGGGCTCCTGTGGCTCCGTGTATGGCTACTGCCATGCGTGGGCCCTCACAGCTCCTGTCCCACTCGCTCTCCTGGGGCCCCATGCTTCCTGATGCTGTCTCCTCTTGACCGACAGTTCTAGGGCAGCCCTGATGCCTAGGCAATCTAGCCACACAGGCGTCGTGGTCAGGAGAGCAGCCCACTTGCATCTCTCACCGCTTGTGGAGGACAAACATCAGACACATTGGTGTTCAGCCTTCGCCCTGTAACACGCAGCAACTCTCAAGCCTTCGGCCTCAGAAGCCCTGGGGAAAGTCCCTCTCTGTGCCGCCACTCACCATGCCCGTGACCCGGCATCTCAAAGCCCAGGGAACTACTTGGGCCACCTCTGCAGCAGGCAGGAGACAAATGGCTGTGACAGAGACGCATCTCACAGTTTATGTGCTGTCCAGAGCGGCTAAACCAGGAGCTTAGAAGGAGAAACAGTGATTTTGCACATAACCCAGGCGCTGCTATGTGGGGATCAATCCAGCCACACAAGAGTCAGTTTTTATAAACCAAAAGCGTGAAGTGCCCAGACGCACTTCATCATTTCTGGTCTAGGAGAAATTCAAGTCTTGTCTGATCCGGTAGAAGGAAAGCACTTCACGAGTCAGAAAGCAATAGTATTCCATAGCAAAGAAGACCAGAGGCTTTTCCAGCTAGGTACCCTACGGACTCACGGCGACTTCAGAAACAACACTTCCCGAGAGCCTTCAACACGCAGAACATTGGGCAGCGGATCTCATGCTGTAGTAGGTACCATCTTTTTCTTTTTCAGTATTTGCTCTTATCTGATTGACACCTGGGATTCTATGGTGAGTTGAGCACAAATACCATTAACTCCAGAGCTAACTGGGCCGTGCCTTCCCTAAGCCCCCTGCTCTGGCGGCTGGCCGCTAACGGCTTCTCACGCCTCCGCTCTGCCCTTCCTGGGACCAGCAACCGCCAGCCTCGCCCTCATTAGCCCGGCAGCCTCCCCACCTCAGCCCTGCTGCCAAATCCTTCCTGGAGCCCTAGACAGCACTCAGTTCCCTACCCCACCTTCACACACACACACACACACACGCAGCGCTGCCTCTCCCACCCCACAGCAGGCCATGGCCATGTGGCGTGATGCGGAGCGGACACCTTGGCTTCGAGCTCCGTCCGCAGGCTCGTTCTGTCCTGCCCTCTGCGCAGCGCTGCTCCTGCCGTTTCTCCTGGTCACCTGGATGAGCGTGTCCTCGTAGCCCCTCAGGTCTCTCCCTTCAGGACCTCAGGTTTACCTGGGCGCACTCGCTTAGCAGATGACCAGATCCCAAGAGACAGAAGATGGCAGGACATGTCGTCCTGTAGGATGTACACCTGGCAGCCCCGCCCTCTCTCCGGGTGTGCGTCGCGTGGCAATAAACACGTGGGTATGAAGCCACGTGTACCGTGCCCCTGCCCACACAGACCTGCCTGAACCTCCTCTTTCCACGGGGCTCTCTCCTGGCATCTGTGCCCAGCAGCACCGTGAGCCCTGCCCCTCTGCAATACTCACAAAGTGTGTATAGAGCACATGCCACTCTGTGACACTTGGGGAAAGGGGCTGAGTCAAAAAGGGACGGAGGTCTTGTGCACGCTGCTCTAAATTGTGTGAATCTTTTACAACAGCACACCTGTGTCTTAGATGGCTTTGTAAATCCTTGTCCTGGGGTTTCCCACGGCCAAATGTCTGACACCTCCACTGTCTCACCACGCTGCTCTGCAGGGCACTGGAGGTGGCCTCCTGTGGCCACACGCACAACCCTTGGTCTGCTTCTCTAACAGAGACCACTACTGCTCCCTTCTTGAAGTCTCTTCCTCCTGTCCCCCGGCAACTGCCCTCAAAGCTATGCAGCAAAATCAGATGCTCTGCATTAAAGATCATGCAGGTACCCGAGTGCACTGTCCTCTTCCCTCTCCTGAAGCAAGGGTGGGCAGTTCTTCCAAGCAGGAATAACTTTGGAGAGAGGAGCTGTGGAAGAGAGAACTCTACCGGTGCTTCTGTGAGCTTGTGCATCAGCTGTCACCTATAGGCAGCCTGCCCCACGCACTCACACAGCCGCAGACAGCTTTTTCCCCTTGGCCACCATATTGGGAAAAGCCAGAGATGTGAGGGCTGTGCCAAAGTCCCCATAATCACCCGTGTGGCCAGGCTCTTCTCACCACCCACTTTCTGGGTATACCCAAGAGTCACCTGAGCTATCTCCTGCTCCAGTTCCCTTCCACTGTGCTTCCATTACATCTGCTTGTGGAGAATTGGCAAAGACAATGCCCTACCTAATGAAGATTTTTAAAAATTTTATTAATATGCCTTTGCAATTCATCACGGGGTGCTAGTACACAGGCCTGTAACACCTTGCCCCTCAAGGAAGAGGGGCTCCATCCACAGACAAGGGAACGATGGCCATTCCCTTCAGAGAATGTCATTTGCAAAGATAAGAAAGACTATCTGTGTTTAGAGGAACCAAAGTAGCCTAGAGCTGCAAGTACTAGAAATCAGTGTGGACATCAAGCGAGGATGCACCATGGGGGACTACACTGTGTCACATATCACCTGGGAGATGAGAGACGCTTCTGTCATCATCCATCTCCCAGGGCAGCTAAGGACCAGTGAGATAATACGTGTAAGGCTGCCTCATCAAGTGGAAAGCTTGTAATTATTCTGTGCTATTTTGCTTCTCACTAGATTACGAGTCAGGACATGGCTCCATTGAAGAAAATTAAACTATGTGCTAATTTCTTTTGAACCAACATTCCTGGAACTGTTTATAAACTGAGAATTCTAATTAATTTCCATCCTCTCACCTCTCTGCAGATGAATAGAATGCACTGGAGTTCAAACTCTATTAACAACATAGCCAAATCCTGGTGACTGTCACTTAAGCAGCCGCACTCGGATGCGAGACCTGAGAGTTGCCTTCAGCGCCTTGCCTGTGGCAGCAGGGCCGGCCTGTGCTCTCCTGTGGCTCTGTCTGCCTCTCCCTGGTCTCCGTGGGCACCGGCACACCCTGCTTGTCCCGCCGGAGCTTCCTGGCTGCTTGCTCCATCCTCCACCCATCTGATTTCCAGCCCATGCTCGCTGCCAGAGCTCAGACCTCAACGTCATCTTCACCATTCCAGCTAAATCTTTGAAATAGCTGACATAACAAAGGCACAAGTCAAGAGGCAGAGACGGGCCAAACAGTCATCACAAAACAGAAGGAAAATCATCACTGCTTGAAGGGCTTCTGATCCTCACGGCCAGAGAAAATCGGCTGGGGAGCTGAGGCCTGATAGGTGCACGCGAACAGGCGCAAGAATCAGGGGCAACCTCTTCAGCAGTGACGCTGCGGACCCACGAAGGAAGAGGAGCTGCTCTGCCTGCATCTGCCGACCCCGCTTAGAAGCACAGTGAGAAAGGAGGAACTGGGGTGAAAAGGGTGCCTAGGGCCCCTGGCTTCTGCGTGATTTTGCTTTTTTGAGCCTGTATGGCCAGAGGTTTTCTTTCCCGGTTTCGTGTTTCTCTGCTTTCAGCTTCTCTTCATCCAGGTTTAAAGAATCTTGAGACACAAGATCAGCGTGGACAGCTACGGTGGGCGCAGAACTGAAGGCTGTGGCTGGCGACGGGCCTCGGGCCGAGAGCGGCCCGCTCAGGCTGCAGGGACTTTAGCCCTGCTGTGCACTCAATGACCACATGGCCTTGCCTGTGCTACCAATCGCTCTGAGCCTCAGTTTCCTCCATCTGTCAAACTGGCCTAAAATCTACACAATAAAAACTACCACGAGGATAATGGCACATCGGTCAGCTAAACGCTCCACCGCTGGACTGGGCTGGCCGTAATACCAGCCGCGTTCAAGCTCGCAAATGCTTTCACGGCAGCTGTGGTCATTGCCAGGACTGAAAGCCATGGTTCTCTAGCGGGGCAAATTTAACCACTATGCCTGGTTTCTGAGACCATATTCGTGGTCGCCAGGGACTATAACTGAAGGTGCACCCCAAGCAACTAGCTGGCTACAGGCCTGTGACTCACCACACCTGTACCCCCTCGAGGTATGCACAGAACATTGACTCCACACCTCCCTTCAGCCTTAAAAGCCCCTTTTCTTTTCAAATAGGAAGGAGAGAAAGGAGGGAAGGAGGGAGGGAGGAAGGCAGGGAGGGAGGGAGGAAGGAAGGGAGGGAGGGAGGGAAGAGATATTTTACCTAGAGACTCTAGCTCTCTTTGAGGCCTGCCCATGTGTTTCCACGGCACTGTTTCCACCCCATCACATGAGGTGAGCTCACCAAGGTGGTGACCAAGGTGGGGGCCTCAAGCTGTGTCCAGGCAGTTGAGCCCAGTTACCCCATTTGATGCCCACCACAACCCTGCACATCAGAGCCTGGTACTCTCGACTCTGCACAGCTAGAGACATATAGGAGGTTAGCGACCTGCTGGAGGTCCCTGGCTTGGCCACTGGCAAAAGCAGGCCCCAAAACCACCGTGCTGTCCTGCCCCAAAGCACATGCCCAAGCACCGCAGTACCTCCAGGCCCAGCCCACACCTGTATGCCTTGCCCCACAGAGGCCAATTCACCTTCACCTCCGCCCCATCCCCTTGGTCCTCGCAGCCATTTCCCGTGACATGACAAACATCTCCTGTTCGCTGTCCCAGGTGGTGGCTCTGCCCCACACTCAGGCACTTTCTGTTGGCAGCATCCAGTAGATGCGACTGTGTGTAATGGTGATGGTTCACTAAACGGAGTCACAGAGTACTGGCCTAGGTAGGCTCAGACAGATGAGTCTCCCTTCCTCCCAGACACACCTCAGGAGTCCTCCCAATAGACTATCAGTTGCTTACACTGAGGACCGCGGCTTACATTTTTTTGCATCCCACAAGCTTCCGGAAGATAACAGACACCTCAGAATGCCTTGGGCTCAGGGTTCCGAAGAGGGCAGGTCCCTGCAAGAACTGAGGACCAATGGAGACTAGGGGACAATGGCCTGCCATCGCCTCCCAGCACACAGCGTACTGAGCTCCTGCACACACTGGGGCCAAATGCTCCCAACTTTCAGAAGTCAAAAGGAAGTTGGTTTGATGGCATCACTACAATGCTTAATATGCTACACAGTCGGCATCTGTTCCAGAAGAGACTTGTGTCAGGAGCTCAGAAGGTCTCCTGGGCATATAGGCTGCTCCCAGACTGTCTCCTCTGTTAAATACACTCAGGGTAGGGAATATACATTTTTAAATGCATGAAACATGAGGCAGACTTGACACCCATCTATCAGAGCTGCTTTAAGGATAATAAAATCAGCACTGCCATTATAAGGAGAGGGAACTTGATGACCCACTAGAGATTTCTTCCAATCTAAACGATTCTATAAATTCCCCTAAAATCATAAAAAAGCAGATTAAGGATTCATGTAGGTGTTTGCACTATAAATACAAATTAATTTCTGCTCCAGCTGCAATTTTTCTAATCCTTGTAAGAAGCACCTCCATTCCGGAGATCTCTCTGCATAAAACACCAACACAGGAGCTAAAGATAGTTAAGACTCCCCAGGTCCTTCTTGGCAACTATTTTCTCCTAATTTCACAAATAAATCTGTACCTTGAAATGAACTGAATGGAATCTTGCTGCCGTCCAAAAACATTCATCACCGAAAATCTGTTTTGTTTGGGGAGTAAGATATAATTGTGTACAGATTCAGTAAGAACCTAACTGTTCCACTGAGAAATTCCTTGCTGAAATTGTTTGGACTCTAAGTAATCTGTTTATTTCCCTTTTCAGTTATTAGTCATATTATTGCTATTTGTTCCTACTAAAAAAATTCCTACTTAAATACTGTTATGAAAATCTCGAATAGTTTCCAAGATTAGAAACGTATTGTTCTCCTCACTTGCTTTTATGCAACTTAACTCAGAAAGACACTTCAAGAAGAAAAAAATTATTTTTTAATATTCTCTCACCTGTTATGGTTCAACGACTAGACATCAAAGGACAAATGACTAGAAATATAGTTGGTAACATTTTCAAAAGATTAACTTTATCAACTAACACATTTTCAGCTCCCACATTTGCCATGAGGTCGGAGGCCAAAATAGAAAAGACCACAGGGACTGCGCGTCGTGTTTCCAAGTGTGTGGGAAGCGGCTACCCCTAAGGAAGCGTGCTCAGCGATGACATCACGGCTGCCTCTCCTATAAAATGAACAATGTCCTGCAGCAAACTGCAATTTCCCAAATAAAGGAAATGAAAAAAATTAAGCGAGAGAAAACCAAGCCAGCAACAGAATTCAAGGATCACAACCAGATGCCAGGCACGTGTTAGCATACCATACCTGATAAAGGATGGTATAAAGGATACCTGATAAATCCTGATAAAGGATTTAAAAAAAAAATACCACGTACCACTTGAATGCTTAAATACCAAGTATTTCTACCTAGTCACCAATGAGAGGGACAGCGGTGTGCCCTTGGAGTCCTGGCCAGTCGCGTCTCCGATCCTGCAGAGCTCTCCACCACAGATACCAGGGGCTTGGCCAAAGGGACACTAGCAAACATGACGCAGATGGGCTTAAGGAGTGTTGCACCCTGAGGCTTGCTCTTTCTTGTTGTTCTTGGAAAGCCTGCAGCTGTCACTGTGAAAATCAACCTAGGATAGCCTGATGGAAACAGGTGGCTCAGTCGCTCCTGTCATGCTCAGCCCACTTCCAGTACCAATCACCACGCACATGAGCGATGCATCTCGATCAACCAGCTCCTGGCCACCGACCAGCTGTATGCAAGGACAAAGTGCATCCGGCAAGCCCCACAGAAGAGCAGGCCAGCCACACCCAGCCCCAGCTGCAAACTGGCAGGCTCATGGCCTCACAAATGATCACTGTCTGCCATAAAGTTGTGTGATGATTTGTTGCACAGCCAACACTGACACAGAGGTCCTCATAGAGCCCTAGTTCATGAACGCAGCAATGAATGACCTGACCACCGTAGAAGGGAATAAGACCAGGCTATCATTCCCAAAAGTGAGCACACATATGAAATGCTAAGCTACAGTAAGCGCTTGTTACTCACTGGTTTGGAGGTCCCTCCTGGGTCCGAATCTAAAATATAATGCCATGACGATAACAGTGAAGGCTTACTAAGGGGCAAACACTATGCTATGTGCGTAAGGGATGCTCTTGTTGAAAACCAAGACCAAGGCTCAGGGCAGGCGAGCTGCACCTGGACTCTGAGTGAACCTGGACTCACCGGTGCAATGCGCCCAGCCGCTGGCTAGCTCTGTGCGCATCACACATGCCTGCATTCCCAGCACTGGTAGAAGTTGAGGCAGGAGCATTATAAGCTTAAGCCCAGCCTGGGCAACGTCACAAGACCCTACCTGAAAATAAAAAATAGCTAAACCTGTAGCTCAGGGAAGGGCCTTGCATTCAATACCTGGTACCCTCCTCCACCCCCAAAAAAGCTCTCTTTATCACTATGCTTTTGTAGTGGACTGGACGCCACCCATATGAGGCTTCTGCTGTCCTTTGGGCTGGGCAATTGGCTGGCAACGCAGACCTATTCTCTCTTACTTGATTCTTAGATGATCAGAAAGAGCAGGCCTTGTGAGTCTCCCCCAGCTGGGGACACAGAAGTTGGGATGGGTGGTGGACATACTGGGTCTTGCCTGGGCCCGCTGACCGCACAGACACTGGACAGCAAGGCAGCAACAGCCTCTGGGAGTGTCTACGTAACCCTCGGGGTCAGACCCAGCAGCAGCAGCAGCAAGTGGCCACCCAGACTCCCAGCGCCTCCTTTCCTGCTCATGGGAATGAGGGGAGGTAAGAGAGGGAAGAGCCTCAGAAGGGCCTGAGAAAATGACTCAGAAGTTGGACGGAAATGCCTTCCACCTCCTCAGTGGTGCAGGTGCTGCCACAGGAGGGCAGAGTCCCTGCCCTCCCTCGCTCGACACATGCATTGATTAATTAAATTAATTAAACCTCGGTCACACTATTTCCTGGATTTCTGGCAGTTTAAAATGTCTCACTCTTAGCTCTTAAAATTGAGATGAGAGGGGGGTGAGGAGAAGGAAATGAACCAAGAAAAGCCCTTTGGAATGCATTTGTTTCAAAGTACAGCAAGAACAAGACCCTTTTTACCCAGATCAGACGGAGACACCCGTCGCCATCGTCCGGGCCCTCAGACAGTTTGAAGTCACAGGCGTGCAGGTACTTAGTGCGAGGCACATGCTGGCTCTCAGCCGCCGTCTGCCTAATGAGCCTGGTGAGCACATCTCTTCTCAAGAAACCCCAAGCGGTTGCGAGACTCTTAACACATGCGGAGTTGCTCCTGGCACCCTGGTAGCGAGCTACTGGGGGTATGAGAAGGTGCTCGACAATTGATCACATTAAGTGTGCCCGAGCGAGTGTGAAGGGACACAGGCTGAGAGGGCCACGCACCTTAAATGAAGCTGAACGCCATTAGCAGCAAAGCCCCAAGCTTCTGCGTATTAAAATCTCACTCCCTTCCAGAGGACCGAGGCTCCTGCACAACCCCGCTTGGTCCCTTTTCTTAGGGCCCCCAGTGGCAAAAACACTTGCTGAGACCCATAACAACCTTGGTACAGCTCCACGATGCATTGAATTGGGAGGGAGCAACTCACCTCAAGCCCCAAATGTACCAGCAGTTTGCCGACTGTTTTGTCAAGTTTTAAGATGAAACAGAAAAAGAAAGAATGACAGACACTGTCAGTGGCAGTGTTTGCTTTGTGCCCGGGGCTAGCCCCAACAACTCATGTTATCAGTTTAATCTCCCCAAGAACCCTCGGAGAGAGCCATGGTCACCCTGCTTCCAGGTGAGGGACAGCGTAGGGCCCAGGCTCTTGACTAACAGAAAATCATCAGGCGCTCTTATCATCTCATAAAAGAAACACAGTTCCCCAGACAGCTCCAGCAAGGAGCATCTTCAGCCCTTCCAGCTCAGCCGCTCACGTGCACCCAAGCAGCCACTGCCCGGGCAGGCAGCAGGCAGAACGCTGGGCCATGCGCGCCGCCCTGCCAGCCGCGGGGATGCAGGGTCACAGTTCTGCCTTCCAAATCTTACAGCGGGTCTTTTTCCATTTGTCCAATCTGTTCTCATTCCTCGCTGCTCAAGTGTGTAAGGCCTGCGGCTCCTAGTAGGTCTACAGAGCCTTGATTCTTAGACACTCAAAACACATGAGTGCTTTTCAAATGACACATAAGAACACTTAGGATTTCCCTCCTTCCATCCCCCTAAGAACAGGGGCTGAAGACAGCTGGGGCAGCTGCTGGAAATTAAGCGGGCCGCAAAACACCTCAGCAAACTTCTCTGAAGCGAAGAGGTGCTGCCCTTGGCCTTCACACCACCTCACAGGAGTCCTGCTCGTGGCCCTCTTCTAGTGTCCCACCAGGCCAGCTGCTTTCCCACAGCGAGGAAGGAAAGGCTGGGGTCCCATGGCGGCCCCAGGGCTGAGGCGGCCGAACTCGCTGCAGAGATGACGTGTTTCACAGCTCTACGTGGAGGAACGAGACAGCAGCAGCGAGAGGCTTGGCTCTGGATTCCAAAGACTAAGTTGTAGGCGGGGTCAACAGGGTCCTGCCCGCGGAGGGCCAGGGAGCATGCGCTGCAGGTGTTGGGACGCCCTTGGTCTCTGTCACAGCTGCCCAGTTGTGGAAACTCCACAGTCCATGTGCAAATGATTAGAGTGCGGGTGTGTGTCAGTGAGACCTGCGGCGTGGGCACTGAATTTTGAATTTCATATCATTTTTACATGCTATCATTACTCTTCTCTCACTGCTGCGACGAAGTGCCCAACACCCAAAGTTGGAGGGGAAAGGGCCTACTGAGCTCACAGTGCGTAGAGGTTTCAGCCATAACTGGCTGGCTCCAAGGCAGGGTGGCGC
>NDGN010998584.1:0-14432 GCA_002564285.1 Tympanoctomys barrerae | reverse complement strand
CTCCCTCTCTCTCTCTCTCTCCCTCTCTCCTGAGACAAGGTCTTCATAAGTACTCAAGCTGCCTGTGAGCTCTCTGTGTAGCCCAGGCTGGTCTTTAGTTTTGCTAACCCTCCTGCCCAACCTCTTGAGTGCTGGAACTGGAGACAAATGCCACCATCTTCCACCATGCCTAGAACATTCTTTACTGTCTGCATTTATGGGAAGGGGGCTTGCTATTCAAACCACATTGGGGACAGAGTCAGAGATGACACTTATCAGGACCTGAGATTCTGACTGACAGCCATTTGGATGTACAAAAAATGGCACAATGAACACTCACAGGGTGACCTTGTACCTGCTTGTTGCTCTGGGAATGTCCTGCATGTACCTTGATCTTCCTTTGCACAACTGTGACTGGAGATGGAAATAGAAGATACCTTGTCACATGTTCCTGAAGATCAATCTATAATTACCACCTCTTTGGTGGTTTCTCAGCCTTCTCTTTCCTCCTGCTGACTGAGATCTGCTCTGAAGCCATGGCTCTGGATCTCCTGTTACTAAACCTCATCCTGCTAGGAACAGTGAAGACACAAGGACAGGATTTCAGTCACACTGTGATACCAGTATCACCTTTGAGTAAGATTCCCCTGCACCCAAACTTCCAGGATGACAAGGTAAAGGCTGTGGAAACCCTCATGTGCAATGAGGGTTTGGGGACAGGGCCAGTGGTATCAGCCAGGAGAAGGAGTAGAGCAAACGTGTGTCAAGGAAATATGAGAACAGCTTACAGGGTCATCCAGGCTCCAGGTCATGCCAGGTGGAGACATCCTCAGTCTCTCCACTCAGAGAAGAAAATGAGGTCTTGAAATACACACCAACCACTTGCCCAGGGGTACCTCATTCCTACCAATACAGGGCTGATTCCTCACTGAGGGTCCCCCTTTCACTGGAGGAGCCTAATGCCTAGTGATTTGTCAGGTGAATCTCATACACATTTTGGCCTGTCCAGAGGGCTGCCAAGAAGTCCCAGCAGGGACAGCATGTGTGTGTCTGTGTGTGGGGATTTTGGGGACTATTCCTGGGTTTTGTGTGTGATCAGTCCCTTACAGTTCCAGGGCAAATGGTATTCTCTAGCCTCAGCAGATGTGAGAATTCAAAATGGAACACAAAAGACAATAAGCATGCACAGTGTCACCTGTGTGCTGAAAGATGGCCAAAACTACATGTTCAACACCTTTACATTCAGGTAAATTTTCACTTCCTTCTGGTGTGAGAAGCAACACAGTGCCAGCCAAGGTTGGCCACAGCTGAGGGACACTGTCATTTATCTCTTTATCTTGCATAGACATCCCCCTCCTTTCCCTTCTTCCTTCTTTCCCTCTCCCACTTTTATCAGTATTTGTGGATGGCTTTATCACAGATATACTTAAAAGCAAGCAAGACATAGAGAAGTGTGTCAGAAAGGGAAGGGGACATTGGATTCTTCCTGGAATTCCATATAATTCCACAAAGTAGGACTGTTAAAGATGTGACATTAACACTGTTGACCTGCCTGTCATCCTAGCATTTCCAGAGCCTGAGGCAGGAAGGTAGCAAATGTGATGGTATACTGTGCAACAAGAGAATGTCTAAAAACAGAAATATAAAAAGGATCAAGACTCATGTGATTGTAATGACTCATGGCTCTGTCATCACCTCCATCACAAGAAATTTTATGACAAGGTTCACAGCAGAGCCCAGGAGTCTCCAGGTCAGAGAGCCTCACGTCAACAACAAGCAATATTCCAACCCTCAGTATGGTGACCTGAGTTTGGGCTGATGAGAAGCTAGGAGGGAAATGCTCCAAGGCCACTATCTGGGTACCTCTCCCAGTGCTGGCCTGAGCTCTTGATAGGGCCAGATCTGCACCCAGCTGAAGGAGGGGAGGTGGGGACAATTGCAAATGTAAAGCCTGCTGGGAGATGGTAGAAGTGGCCAAGATGGAGACTCAGAGGGGTGGAGCACAGGCTTAACCATCTGTGCTATGGTCTGGCTACAGCCATTGGTTGTTTTGGAATTGGAACATTGAATGATCAAGGGGATCAAGAAAGAAGGTCTGGTTGGCTTGGAGCTCAGTTTCAGGGGTGGGGTGGACTCGGGAAAGAGATCAGGTGTATCCTGTGTACTAGGGTAGAGCCTGGTATGGATCTTAACAGAAGCTGAGAGGAAATTACAAGGAAAAATGGGAAAGAGGAGCAGGATGAGACCAGGGCTCTGTGCCTGGGGCATATATGTGAGACAGGCTGCCTGGGGAGGTAGCACAGGAGACAGTGAGAACTGGAGGGAAGGTTGAGTGCAAAAGAGCAGGAAGGAGTACAGGGTAGAAATCCTAAAGTCATCGAGATATCTAGACAGGTTTATGCCTTAGAGAGGGAGAAGTGCCTATGAGCTGAGTTAGATGGGAGCCTCAGGATCCTGCTGTGCTCTGTTCCTTTAAGTTTCTTTTGACAGGACCAAGTGTGTATCACCTCCCTGCTCAATCACCTATGTCTCTCCTCTCAGGCTGCCTATACAAGACTTCTCTTCCCACTCAGTGGTCTTTCTTGCTCCTTTTCTGGGCTGTGACCATTGGAACACAACCATCATTCAAACTGGCTCTCCAGGCTATTTCTTGCTAGGAAACAAGAATGGTGAGTCCAAAGATTCAGACCCTGATGTTGAGATTCTGGAGACAGAGTCCTTCCACAAGGCACTGGCCTTTGTACCCACCTCACTGATGCTGCCTTGTTGGCTGAAGTCTTTGCTGATCAGCGAGGGATGAAGGGATCAGTCCATTTCTCCCTGTCAGGACATGAATGACGTCTGACTGTCTCCAATCCAGGCCATCGTGGAGTACTGAAATACTGCGTAAAAGTGGCAGATACTGACTACAATCAGTTTGCTGTGGTAGTCTTCAGGGAGGAGATCCTGGACAAGGTGTACACATTCCTCACACTCTACAGTGTGTCCTGACACCGTTTCTCAGGGACCTGGATTCTTTTTACACTGGGTGATAATGCCTCTATACCTAAGACCCCAAGTCTTCTCCAATTTGAGCCCAATGTGGAGAGGAAGTCATTTCACATTTCACTTCCTATGTGTGAGGTCTCTGAGACACTCACTCATTCAAAAGTACTTTTGCTGTAAGTCAAGTATGCTTGCCTATGGCATTCCAGTAGTAGGAGGGGGGAGGCCGAGGCAGGAAGATTATGTGTTTAACTGAGCTTCCTAGCAAGACCAAGTCCGAAATAATTTGCAACTCTGGAGTGTCTTTCTCTTGGTCATTCATTGGACATCTCATCTACAGGGAGAGCCAAGGAGTTGAGTCCCCAACTGAAGGAGCGCTTTGTCTACTTTGCCAAGTACCTTGGCTACACTGATGACAACATTGCCTTCCATTTCCCTATTGGTAATGAACACTGGGTAGAGGGGACCTGGAGGTGGGGTCTCTGAGGTCTGATGCTGCCCACCATGGGAACCAGATAGAATCTTATTCTGCTGCTGCCATTGCTGGGGTGGTGGTGTCTGCCTTGTGGGGATATATGGATCCCTTGTGTTATGTGCTCTTCTCACCTATTTAGCCAAGGCCTGCACAAGTGACAGTCCCACCCCAGGTCCAAGTTTCTCCAGTATCCCTGCATTCAGTGGTCACCTACTCTCCTACCTTTGGGTTTGGCTGACTGGGGCCTCTCCCATGTTCCCTGGGGCTTGTCCATTTTGTGATGTGAGAGGTGTGCTTACATTCACGTGGCCTGTTTGAGGCATGAATTTCTCAAATTGCACTTCCTTGGACTTGAGGAAGACATGGGTAATGCAAATGTCCTGGCAGCCAGGGCGCTCTCTCTCTCTCTCTCTCTCTCTCTCTCTCTCTCTCTCTCTCTCTCTTCCTCCCCCGCTCCCTTCTCTGTCTCTATCTCTCTTTCTCTGTCTCTCTCTCTCACACACACGCACAAACAGATTCACATCCCTCCACACCCCCTCCCACATGCCTTCTTGCTCTGATGTTCTTTCTTCTTCACAGCGAAATGCATTGATGACTACTGAAGACACAGTGAGTATGAATGGGCAGGGTCTGGTGGGAGGCGGGGATATGAAGTCCTGGGATTCTAGGGCTTGGGTTTCTTCCACTGTTCCTATCCTGAATCTCAGTCATCTTTGTTTGTTGACCCTACACTGGTGCTTCCTAGGTCTTCACCCCTGTTCTTCATATAACTGCTGTCCAAGACTCCGTCTGGATCTACCAGGAGTGAAAATGCCAATGATGGAGCTGGCAGATCTTTATTACAGTGCACTGTTTCTTACTTGTGTTTCCCAATAGCCACCTTGGTTTTCAAGCCCGCCTTGTATTCTAAATATACTCATGCTACATGTTTTCTTGTCTGTGTGCCTTGTTGCCAGGGAGCGGTACTTATTTTCTTTGCTTCACAGCCTGGATGGGCATGCAAATGAAGGAACCTTGAGTGAGCTCAGGGGGAGGGGCTTTTAGGCCACCACTCAGCACACTGTCTACAAAGGGAATTTGGTTTCCAGTGGGACATGGTGGCTCTGGGTCCCCATAACACTGAGCACTGTCTGTTATAGCATTGGTTCTGAAGAAGACATCTCATCCTTCCAGCCCTTGCAGGTTCCAGCCCTTCAGTAGTCATCAAATTCTGGCACCCAATTTGTCATGGTTGTGGGCATTCCCTTGCCACCACTCTGTTTTACCACAACATCCTTTTCCCATTTGGACGTTTGTTGGATACCACCACAGTGGCCTATGGAAGAGGACAGGCCTGTCTCTCCATAGAGGTTACTTGTATTTGCTCCTGGAACTCCAGGCCAGACGAAAAGAATGTGCAGCCCAGGAGCTGGAGGAGAACTCATCCTTGTTCCTGAGCCATGGGACTCAAGATCCTGCTTGGTGTCTCTTCATGTTTTCCTAGGGTGTTGAGCACTTATGCCCCTCTCTGTTGATACCAGGAACTCCTGCTTCTCCTATCTTGATGTGTCTATTACAGATTGAGGCAGTAGGTGGCTGAGTATCCCATGGGAGAGGTGACACGAACAGTTCTAGAATGGCACAGGCTCTACAGAGAGAATGTCCCTATCAGAAGAGGTATGGCTGAATGAGACTTGAAGTGATGAAGTGATGTTGGGGTCCAACCCTCACAGAGGAAATCAGGGTAGAGGGAGGATGGAAGGAAAAGAAAGAAAGGTGGGATCCAGATGTCTGGACTGTTGGTCCAGCAGTCAGTTTATTTTTATCCAAGCTTACATGCAGAAAATCTTCATCCTGTGCCTAACATTTGTTCTAGTTAACTCTAAGCTTACTTATTTTACTCAAGCCAGAATAGTTTCCCAGGACCAAGCTGATAAAGAGAAGAAACACTGAGTCCACCACTGGACCTTTTGCCCAAACTGTGGGATAAGGAAGTGTGGAACATTGCTACATTTTTGTTTTCTATCAGACTGCTTTTTGAGCTAGGTCAAAACAACTTCAGGGTCATGCTTCCAAAATCTCTCCCCCTTTTACTTTTTAATCGTTGTTTGTGAAAGGCGATACAGAGCTTATATAGCTTCCCTCAGCCCCGTCCAATGATTCCTGGAAAAATGCAAAGCAGAAGCAATAATAAGACAGCTGAAATGATCAAATACCAGAACAAATAGTTTAAACCATGCAGGGAAAACATGTTTAGAACCTTATAAAAATATTTAACACCAAAGTGGACATGTCAGCAGTGTGATCATGAGCAGAACTTATATCCACAATTTTTTATGTAATTGAGTTAGATCCATACCCATATCAGAAAGGTTCCACACTCCCATTATGTGGGCCTGCATTCTTTCTCATTTGTAGCTGGCATTACTGTACATCAGGAGGCACATAAAGGAATTAGTAAGCCCCATGACAGTGTAGGCACAGTCTAAGCTTCAAAGCTTGTATCTTCTTTCCTAAATATAACACAGCTCCTTCCAAGGCATTCACCTTGGCCTTTAGCTGTTGATCTGTATGTTCCTGAGCCATAAGGGTGAAGGATACATTGTGCACTAAATTATTCACAAAGTGAACAGTTTGTACTTACAGAAGCAGACAGTGGCTGATGCAGCCATTGTTCCTAGGGTTCAAATCACAGCAATTATACCTACAACCAACAGTCACAAGAAGCACTTGGATCTGGACAGAGCCTTATCTCATTCTGGTAATACATACAGAGCAGAGGTTTCACACAAGGGTACTTTTAGGGTGGCAGGGGTAACACCATAGGCTGTTCAAATGGTAAAACAGTGGTGCCCAGGTGCAGCTTGTATATAAAATTAGTAAAAGTACATCCCAAACACTTTACATTATAAAACAAAAAGTCTAGTCTGTTAAACTGAAAGGGAGCAGTGACATATTCATTGCACATCAATGCAAAGGGAGGTCTAACATATTCCAAGACAGGAAACTTTCGTGGTCAAACCTGGGAGCTCATGTGGTGTGCAGCTGTACTTCACTCATGGCTTTTATAAGGTGTCTAAGGTTCTGCTATAGACGTTTTAGTCCCTGGTACTCCTGGGTGAGAAACTGGGGATACCCATTCTGGAAACCACGAGGAATGGAACTTCTTACTACTTTTAAATGACCAGTCAGTAACTTCAAAATGATAAGGATGTTCTGTTGGAATAAAGGCCACCCACACAGAACCCACAAACAGGGGGGATAGGGATACTGAGTCTCTGTTTGCAAGAGGTTTGTATGTGGCAAGTCCTCACAAGACTGAAGATCTCTGGGAGGTGGCATGGAAGAAAAGGCTGCAATATAACCCATAAAATGTACCTGAGAGCCATTAGATAATCCCAACCATATTAGTCTTCAAGTAGCAGAAGTCTGAGGGTCACCATAGGTCTCCACCCTATGCCTCTGAATTAAGGTTCCTGCACAAGCGCCCTCTAGCTTCTCCAAGGTGTTTATCATAAAACATAGAGAGGTCCTCTCACTAAGTCTGTATAATTATCCAGCTTTACTGAAAAATAAATTATTTCATTGCCTCTTAATTCAAGCCTGATAGATTCATTGTTGGCCACTAACACTTTCCCAGTTGGCCACTGAGTTGGGTGCAGGAAAGGTGGATTGGGGTAGTAATCTCAATAACGGTCCTGTGCATAAATAGGGCATACCTGGCATGAGAGAACCACAAGAATGGTCACGAATTATTTCTTGGGTATAACCACCATGACCTGTGCCTCCACAATATGCATGGCCTCACATGTCAGGTTCTTCACTTGTTCCCAAGTGGGAGGTCTGCTTGGCAGGATTTTTCTCACCAAAATTCAGCAGCATCTCTCTGGATGAATCTTGAGATGAAACAGTGGGGAATCAGATGTTCCAGGCCTGCCATGCTTGCTGGGTCAATGATGAGGCTTGATAAATCTTTCCAGTATCTACAGGAGGCATATAACACAATCATGGAAGACAGAAACATATCCTTTTTTACTTATTATCAGGAGAATAAGTCTCAACACTCTCCTGGAAGGAGAAGGGTGTCCTTCCATCAGACAAGAATAGAGGGATCCATTACATGGGCCCTATGTCTTTTTGTCAGGGCAGAACCCTGATCATTATAATTGAAAAACTTATAAACATAAAGCACATGTAATATGGCATGAGGAGTGGAATAAGCCATCTCCTCCTTTCTTAATATAAAAATCTGTTGTTTTAGTGAGGAGTGGGCATGCTCAATGATTACCTGGTCCGTGGGGTTATGTAGGCTAGCCATCAACAGCCACTATGGAGACTGCAGATCTAATAAAGCAACTTGAAAACTCAGAAAGAACACTGTATGTAGTCTTCATGTTAGAAAGAAAAGAATTATTTACCTGGGATATCCAGTGAGACTTGGAGTTCTGACAGAGATACCTCAATAGGGGCTATGCACATCAAAGTGCATTGTTTTTGTTTAGTGGAAAGACCAAGCAGGGTCAGTATTGATGGATATCGTTGTAGTGAGTCTTCCTCTAAGGCCAAGGAATTGGATGACACCCACTCACTAGCAGACAGGGCTGTCGCATTTCCAGTGACTCTTGATTTTGCAGATGTAACTAAGTCCCAGTGATGGCTGCAGGTTGGGACAGTGTCTTTCTTTGTCACATTTGAAACATGGTCCAGGAGGACCTCAGGTGGCAGCATTGTTGAGGCTCAGCATTACTTTGCCAAGGTCCTCCTTTATTGGGAGTCCTGAGTGTCACAGCCAAAAGCTGGCACTTGTGCATAGTTAATGTTTTGTCTCTATCATCACATACATGGAAAGTTAGATTAAGTATGTCTCCCTGTGGGGTTTCAGGGCCAAGATCTGTCTTTTAAGCTTAACATGAATGTCAGGAACAGATAGAGTATAAAATAGAAATTAATAACAATTGCTTTTATAGGAGAATCTGGGATTACATGAGTACATTTAGTTGGAAGCAATACTCTTAATTATCAAAATTTTATCTGAACATTAAGCACCTTGAAATATAAAGTGTAACCAGAGAAGTGTTCGTTTTTACCCATATGGATGTTCTAATAGTTAATTTGCTACAAAATGTTAACAGACAACAGGTATATAATTTTACGGAGATCATTTAACATCAATAGTCATACACAATAATATAACATAACAGTCATGATGAAATCTCCATTTTAGCTAAACATTTATAAATGTACATAGCATATATATCACATAAGTTTTTGTTAGAAAATTATTATTTGACTAAAAACCTCACTTTGGCTTGACATAAATCTCATAAATATCTGGAGCATAAAAGAAAGTGATATGTTAGAATCTGAGAGAAAATTTGTATTGTAGAATACTGTACATTTGGAAAGCATTATATATTCAATATATCAGGAACATTTTTCATGATAAAACCTTATTGTAATTTTTTTCTGAAAAACTTTATCTTTTAATCAATGACCAGTTTGTAGAGGATGTCTCCTAAGAGACTACTGAAATTATTGGGAGCTCCTCGTTAATGGACAAAAAGGTTGACCACCCCTCTTGTTCACTAATCCAATGCTTAAACCTTTTGATGGATGGTACACACCAATTTTGACATCACTTCTACTATGTTATAATTTAGGAAAAAGCATGCTTTTAAGTCAATATCTGAAGTTATGTCTGGAAAATAAATTATCAAAGAGAAAAAAGAGGAACAGTTCATTGAAAGACAAACAAATAAACAAACACACAGAACATATCAACATCTTTATAAAATCAAGAGTGCACTCAAATCTTTAGCCAAATTAAATTATAGTAACTCTTACAATTTTTAGAAATCTATATTTATAAGTAGATTAGTCAGATTTTGTATTTGTCAATTAGCGATTTCTTATCAGAAAAATTTGGAAAGAATAAAATTATCTATAATTAATAGTCATATTTTATATTTTTGTATTTTTCTTAATGCTAATGATACTAAATTCAATTATGTTTACATATTTTATAACATATTTACTTCTTGGATTTCCATTTAGTCAGGTCCTTGAATAGTCCGTGGGCTGGTTGTAGCTTCATCGTTGTTAACTTCTTCAGATCTGGCAGCCTGACAGTATACTTTGGTACCCAAATATGTCTTTTAGAATTCTCTGGAAAAACATAGTGTTTGCCCCAGGTTAGTAGTGGACTGAGTTCCTTCCATCCAAAAGACCATTCCTATCCTTTTATTCTCTTTTGTCTTTCTGTTGCTGTATAACTATCATTTGTAAGAGTTTAAAAATTTAATGATATATATTGACAGGAAAAGATAGAGGGACAAACTACTCTTTGTTTTAATAGAATTATGATCATAGGTGAGAAACCTGTATTTTATATTTTAGAGGAGGAAGCCATACATTTTTCACTTAACCTAATATGATCTATTGGTGAAAAAAAATTAACTTATCTGAAGGATAATGATAGTCAATAACACCAGAAAAATTAGCCTAAAATATAGATAGAGCAAATTAATACTACCAAATAAAATCTGAAAGTCAGGAATGTGTGATCTGAACAGTTTGGTCCTCAATACATCTTTGTTGCATAAGTTGATCTAAATGTGAAGTTATCATAACTTGAACCCCTCTTTCAGAGACCACCACTATGCCTTTTATTATTTAAATGGAGTATCAAAAATGTATAACTATCTAAGCCCACAATTTTTAGATTGTACTCCAAACCTCTATATTTGTTTGTAAAATAGAAAAGTTTTTTATATCAATTTTAATTTAGTTTCTTAATAAAATAAGAAACCAAATTTAATGGAAATTTAAAGAATTGTAGGTAATCTTTTAAAATATCTCCTCTATTATAAATTTAGTGATATGTTCTGGCCCTAGTATAAATTGCTAATTTATTATGGTGGTCATCTAATATGACTGAAGCCCTTAAAACAACAGCTGAGAGACCACTTTCCCTTTTCTTTGTCCCTTCTGCCTGTGTTTGTTGGTCCTGAATTCCTCACATTTCTTGCCACCCTTTCTGCTAAACTGTAATCACAGTCTCTTTTTTCTCCTGGTTTCTCAATTTGGGACTAAGTATGATCTGGGAACAGCTAATGACATATTTTTCCCCAGTAGCATGCTATTTTGGGTTGGAGTGTGTAAAGACCCCTGGGGCATTTGGAATTTGTCTGTAACTTTTGGGAAAAGTTATTGAGTGCCATAAGAAAAAAAATCATTAATTTATGCGAGGGATAGTGGCAGTACTTATCTAAGGTAAGAGGCAAAAGCCATCCCCCAGTCATACTGCACCATCTGAGATATGGTAACTTGATCCAGTAACCCCACAGTGTAGGGTGCAGTGGGGTCATACAATTTTCAGGCTTCCCTTAGTTATTTTAATAACTTAATATTTAATGCTTGGTAAGGTGTCCCCATACATGGGCAATGATATGCAATGTCATGGGCAATGAGTAATCTCCCTTATTACGAGCTTCCCTGATGAGCTACTCAAAAGCTGAATATTGTACAGGAGGTAGAAAAAGGGAGGGCTGCCCGCTCCAGGCACAAGCACTTGAAAAGTCTCTACTTGTTTCAGGGGGAGAGGGACCTGTATGGGGTTGGACTGAGCCAATGAAGGGTCGTCCCCATGAAGTGGAGGATCTAAGCTTGAGTTAGGGTCTGTCCTTGAGGACAAATGACTGGTAGGGGAAGAATCTTTCCCTTTCTAAGATGGTTAATACTACCAAAAAGTTCCCTTTATAACCTGCTCCTTTGTGTCTTTAGTTTCTTAGAAGCCTTAAGTCCACAAAGCTGGTGCATCAAATGTAGAAGCTTATGGAGGTTAAGAAAAGAGGAAGGACTTAAGATAAGGTTATGCTTGGAGGAAAGCTGACTGTTGGGCTGGAATGCGTGGAATAGCCCATCATTTATTTTTATTTATTTATTTATTTTTTGGTATGGGGATTGAACACAGGGCCTTGCGCTTGCCAGGTAAGCACTTATTCTGCTGAGATATCTCCCTGGCCCTGGAATAGCCCATCATGATGATCTTCATACTTAGCAGCCTCCTCCTCCAGTTGTTGAGCTAACTCTTCAGGAAGTTCCCCCTCTGGTTCAGAGCTCATATTCAAATCTGTGAAGGGATTCCCTAATAGAGGGGCTTTGTCTTCTAAGGGAGATATCAAAGTGGTAAAATTCTGAAAATGGGATCCACTAGCATCAGAAGTTCCGTATGTGCACCTTTCCATGAGCTGAGCCTCCTGAGCAATTGCACGGCACCATGGATGGCTGACCATAACATGAAAGTGATATAAGGAATGAAATTTCCAACCTGAAAGATATCTGGGCTGAATTTGTGTTCTCCAAAACCAAAGAATGAACTTTAGGAACAATGGAAGAGTGTAATATATTTATTGAGGGAAAGAAAAAGACAAAGGGTGACCTGAGATGGTTGCCTCAGTTTCTTCCAGGGACCTTTGTAGAGTAAAACCATGTGGTGAAATGGGTCTAAGGTTAAGAATATGGGTACTCACTTAAGTGGCAATGAGGTAAAACAAAACTATGGTCTACCAATGAGTTTATAAACACAAGTGTTCAGGTAAAATGGGGAAGAGAGTCATGTAGCAAGCAGGTATGGCAAGAGGGCATGAATATAGAACCCGGGCTTTTCCTATATTGTGCTGGGTTAGTGACTTCCAGGTGTCCTTAAGTGAGAGACTCACTTAGAGTATTGATCCTGTGTGCCTATCTTTAGGGAGGTGTGTGGCTGCATTTGTTTACTATTTTGTCTTAAGTTCTGGCCCACAGCAGGGATCTGTCTCTCCCAAAGTTTCAAAGTCATCTTGTCTTCCATATTATCTGCTCAAGGGCCTAGCCCTGTCTGACTGCTTATAATATTGCTATCTAACTCATCTGCTTGCAAAAAATGTATCTATATTCCCTTCAGGTCCATGAGTATTGTAGTAATCCTTAAGGATCCTTTCCAACTTTATCCGAGATTACTTCATCAAGTGTGCCCTTCTCTGGAAACCATGGACAGCATTCCATAAGAAAAGACACAAAGCAAGAATTTTGCGGGGAGGTCACAGTGATCCTAGGGACTTAAGATTGGTCATGACACCATCTGAAAAGAGCTTCCACTCTTGAAACTGAATGAGCCCTATTTAACTTCTGATGAAAATTTATCCTAGTGCTCACTTACTCACGAGGGCTCTCTGCTACTGGGGGTTACATTCTCTGACCCTATGAATGCCTTGAGTCACTGTCCAGGCACCAAGAGCAGAGGTTCAACCATCACAGAATGGATCAGGATAGAGGGAGGATGGAATAAAAAGAAGGAAAGGTGGGATCAGGAGGTCTGGACTAATGGTCCAGCAATTAGTTTATTTTGCTTCAATCTTATATACAGAAAATCTTAATCATGTGCCCAACATTTGTTCTAGTTAACTCTAATCTTATTTATTTTAATGGGGCCAGAATAGTTTCCTGGGACCAAGCTGATAAACAGAAGAAACCCTGAGTCTGCCATTGAGCCCATTGCCCAAATTGCAAGATAAGGAAGCTGGACATGATGCCGTATTTTACTTCCTTATTAGACTGTCTCTTCAGCAAGGTCAAATCAAATTCAGGGTCTGGCTTCCAACCGAGTGAAGATAGGTAGATGGGT
The DNA here is from genome assembly GCA_002564285.1 of Tympanoctomys barrerae. Lineage (NCBI taxonomy): Eukaryota > Metazoa > Chordata > Mammalia > Rodentia > Octodontidae > Tympanoctomys > Tympanoctomys barrerae. The sequence goes on along the minus strand of NDGN010998584.1, from coordinate 1,350 downwards.
AAAGGATGGGATAGATATGCTAAGTTCAGCCATGGAGACATTTGCTCATCTGTGGGCTCTCTGGAGCTACATTCTCCATAGTTTGGAGGGAAGTGTGTGCTTCAGGGAATGTGGCTGGGTCACCTGGATCTTGGCCTCTATGGGAAATTGCAGCCTGTTCCCTTCCCCTGACTCCCAAAATCACTTCCCATAGGGGATGACAGTGCACAAAAATAGATAACTCTCTGTATGCCAAGTCACTCTTGTAGGCACTGTCCTGCCCAGGGTTACTACACCCCAAATATCCTTCCCTACAAGGTAGACATTGTTTGCCAGGACAGGCCTAGCTCATGGATCCTCAGTTTCTAACTGCATCTCTGAGAGCTCCTCCTGTTCTGGGCCACCTGCTCCTGACAGTGCTGCTCCATGTTACCTCCTTCTATGTTCTCAGTTCCCCTAATTCAGGTCATTTCCTCCCAAATTCCTGCAGCTTTGTCTTTGGCCACCTATTGCTAACATCACAGGATTCCTGGAAGCTAAATCTTGGTTTCTCGAGGGCAGCTTTCTTTGCAGTACATTTCCTATTTTCAACATGTCTGCATTCTGGATGGGCTGAGAATCTCCAAAATCAAATTACTACAACACCCTGCTGTGTACTAATGCCTCCAATCTACACCTTCCAACAGTCAGAAGCCCCAAATCTGAAATGGACTGTGTGCAGGAATGAAGATGTAGTCCAGGATTCACTACTTAACCAGGTTCTGTGGATGGATATTGTCACTTCCAAGCCTCTGTGCTTACCATTTCTATCTTTGTCCCTGTCTTCATTTGACTGCTCTTCCGCATTTAAATTCCTTCCCTTGTCTTACAGAGGACACTTGGTATTGCATTTATGTCCTGTCTGGATAATCTGTAATCATCTGCTTATCTCAAATTTTGAATTCATTTCAATCTAGGATGATAAAGGAAGGTGAGAAGGAAGAAAAGAAAAATGAGACTAGGAAAAAAATCAGGTGGCATCACATGTTAGAAAACTTGCCTCTAACCCAGCATGGTTGAGTCAAGCCAGTAATCTCAGCATTCAGGGGTTCAGGAAGTAGGATTTTGAGTTGGAGTCCAGCCTGAATACAAAGCGTGACCCTGTTTTAAGAACACAAAAGAAAACCATAAAAAGGAATGAGACTTCATTAAGGAATTAAGAAAAAAACAGTAAAAAAAACCCCATCCAGCAGAAAAGTATAAAAACAAGGTATAAAATGTAAAGCCATATTACTATGCTGAGCTGTAAAAGGCTCAAGTCAACAACTGCTGATGTTGCCAGTCCTACAGATAACCCACTACTATTATGGACTACTGGACTATATTGGATTA
>NDGN010997612.1:0-16349 GCA_002564285.1 Tympanoctomys barrerae | reverse complement strand
CTCAACATAACAACATGGCTTTACTTCTTATACTTCATTTTTATACTTTTCTATTGGATGGTTGAGACCAAGATAAAGCAAGACCTATGTAACAAGAATTGTAGAGCTTTCACTTTTAACAATTGTGACTTATTCTTTCTCTGCAACAAATTTAAGTGGCCTAAAGGTAAAATTCAGACAAATAACTTTAGAGTCACACAATGCAAAACAGTATCATTAAGACCAGAACAACAAGAAAAGCAGAAGTTTCTTCTGAAAACTTCTGGGGGAGATAGCTCAGAAGAATAAATGCTTGCCTGGCAAGAGTAAGAGCCTGAGTTCAATCCCCGATTCCAAAAAGAAAACTAAATAAGCTGAGTTGACCATAAGCTCAGTCCTATTTAGTATTCCTACAGATCAGTTTGGTTTGTGGACATGAGAACTTTGGTGCCCTCCGCCCAGTGTTCTGGTGAACCTTCTGCAACATATCTGGGAGGCAATGGGCTGGTCACATCTCCATCCCTATGCTTGTGAAAGAATGGGGATCATTTTATTCTTACCTCATCCCCTTTTCTCGGGCTGGGCTAGGACTGCTCCATTTCCTTTAAAAACACTAACATAGGGGAAAACAGAATTTACAAGATATTGTGCTAAATTTTATGTTAGTTTTAATAGATACTAATATAATATTATTTTAGTATGGGGATGGCTTCTACCACATTGTGTGTGAGTCACCGTGCTAGGCATGATCATGATTGCTTTGCTTGTGACACTAACGGTGACTTAACCATTATTCTGCCATCTACATAAACCATTAAGATTAAAATTTACATTATTCAAGTTGACTGTCAGTAAAACTGTTTCTGAGTAAGTACTAAAAAAAGAAACTTATTAGTAAATATTAACTCATTGATGGTATGCATGTTGTGAAGGAATTTGAAACACAACCTCTGAGTTAGTTTGTACAGACATAGAGAGACATAGGCTATGTCACACCTTCGTAGTCTAGCCCCAGGAGCTCACTGAAGTGCATGTGTACTACTGGGCTCCTAAAAAGGGTAGGGTTGATGCTGTATATTGACAGCAAGGAAAAGAAGGAAATAAAGGAATACCAGAGCCTCTAATCTCATGCTCTTGGTCTCAGGGCAGGATATTTCCGGGAATGGTGCATAATCTCTTGGGAGAGAGGTTGCTGGTGCTGGATGGATGCAATGTTGGTGACTCTGGCTCAATCCTTGACAAAGATTCCTGTCCCTGCAGAAGCCACAGTACAAGGTTGGCTTGACGTGACTTCTGAACAAGAGTTTTATACTACATGTGTCCTCTCAGACTAGGCCTTAGTCATCTGCAGTTTCCTCTTTCAAGTCTATAAAATAAGTAAAACTCTATCCCACTTGTTCTATCTTCTCTATAGATGCTTCATTAGAAGAAGGGATTGTGTATCTTTCCAGAAGTAGTCCTTGTAAGTTGACTTGTGAGTGTTAATGGGTCAATTAGGAAACAAAGCTCAGAAACTGGTGGAACCAAAATATTCTTACAGCCAAGTGAGCCATATCCAGGAACAACTTGGTACTTCTTTCTTATGAGTTTATGCATGTACATAATATGTGTCTTCCTATTTTGATCCTCTAAAGTGAATTAATTAATTGTAAAGAAACTAGGCAGTTCCCTACATATTTATATTATTCTTTCATTTTTATGCCTAAAACTGTCACTTGAAATAGCATTGAGCCCAGATGTAATAAAATATTTTAAACTCCAGGTCAAAGCGCAAATGTGTTGCAATATTTCTTTGCAGGTAACTTTGAATAAAAGGGAACTTCTAAGCTTCTTTAAGTATCTCAAGTATGTCTGTCAAGAAATTCTAGCTAAAAACAAAAAGAAATAATAAAGTAATCTCATAGCTTGTCAAAACCATCTTTACTAGGTTTTAGGCAATAAGATTAATGCAATAAATGACCTTCAACAGTATAATGTCTTTCATTATCTATGTGAAACTGAATTGCTATCAAAAATGTGGAGCAGCATCGCACAAGGCAGTAGCCAGTGTATTGCAGCAAATCCAGTCCTAACTCTGTTGATTCAGTTTCCAATATTTGTATATGTGTTGGGTCACTTTAAAAATATTTTATGCTAGTTTTATTTTAAGCAAGGCTAATTGCAGCATTTGAAGGAGAGGGCCTAGAGAAAAGACTCTACACTGTACTCGTGAAAGTGCTTAAATACAAATTGATGAGACTACCACAGAAGCCCCATTTAGATCCCCAGTGTTGTCAGCAGATGATTGCAGTAGCCTAGATTTCTCAGCTGGGGTTGGGGCTCCTGGAAGCTGTTCCATACATTAGTGTAAGAAAAGACAGCAACACAAAAAGGAAGTAAGTCATGAATGATTGGCATCCTCACATTCACCCTCTCTGCCCCAAAATGGCACACAGACACACACACACACACACACACACAAATACACACACACACAGCCAGCTACCACACCCTGTAGACTTCTTGATATGAAAGAGGTGATTCTGAGCTAGTGTGGAAATAGATCAAGAAGCTCTACCTATGAAAGGTCCTTTGAGATGAGTTTGTACACATCATCAAGCAATAAGTCTCCACTAACTAGGGCTAGGGAATCAAGTTTCCATTCTTCCGAAGTCACAATTCCATTTGTTTACTCCATGCAGATTTATGAAGAACCTACACACTGTAGGCTCCCACTTGCAACCACATCTAGATTTTTTTATTTACTAGAACATATTTGTGACACATAGTGAATATAGTCACTGTCTGGTACATAATATATCACCTTACAGTTCTTTCATGTCCTCATATCTAGATTCTTTTTAACAAAGAAATATGACATCTCAAGTTTCCTCCAACCCAGTAGCTTAAGGGGCTCTCTGTGGAAGAGGGTTTCCTCTCTACCCCTGACATTGGTGATCCTTGAATCTGGATCATCTATACCCTGGGGGGGGGGTCTAGCATGATCCCTAGCAATCTTTGTGTGCCAGATATACAAGAATGAAGGTGAGGGAAGGTCAGCTTGCATCCAGGTGCATGCTGATCTTTCATGGGATTCTTGGTTTCTCTGAGTGATCAGCACTCCATTCTCTGTGGATGCCAGGCTGTTTCTGATCCACTGGACTCAATTTCCAGACTGCCTGACACTTTGGTGCTCTCCTGGGCCCAAGTGTGTAAGTTCCAATTTATTCCCAGACTTGGTTTTCAATTCATTCTCAGACTTGCTTTCAGTTAATCCAATCCGTAGCCCTTGGTGAAGATGTTTCTACCAGATTTGCTGAGATTGGCACAGGTAGAAGGCAAGGTGATTTCCTGCCAGGACAGCTGGTGGAACAGGAGCCAGTGGCTGTGGCACAGAGATGTCTTGGGATACTCTGGGTATCACTGGTGAAATCACCTCTGTGGACACTCCATGCTGCCTCCTGTGTATTTAGTTCTTGGTGTTTCACTTCCCTAATATCACTGGATTCTTCAAAGTAGGGGACAGAGCAATTACTTTCTTGTACCTTTCTGGAGTTTTAGTTTAATGTTTCCAACTTTTACAATGCGCTCTACGAGGAAGCATTCATTCTTGTTTTCTGCAGTTGAATTTGTGGTCTCTTCTTTCGGCAGCCATTTCTTATTTTATTAGTAAATTTTCCTCCAAGCCCACAGGCTCCTTTCCTCCTCCCAGTATTTTTTTAAAAAAATCAGTCATAGAACATTTTGTTTTGAAAAACTGCTGTTCAAATCCAGCACATGTGGCAAGGAACAACAGTTAAAATACAATATCTGCCACAGTTCTTTAAACTGCCCTTTATTTTATGTGCTATGTTTTAATTTCTCACATTTGTGGCATCCTAAAGGAAACCACATCAACTTTCTCCCCAGAAACAGTTCTATTAGTGTTCTGAAGTTGTTTAAAATAACATGTTTAGTATTCTCTTGCTGCTTACATCAGTGACATAGTTCAGCATGTTACATCGTGGTGAGCATAGCTGCCTTCCTTCAAGACTTTTGCTGGAGACCTTCAAATCAGTTTAGCTATATGAATATTTCCTGAGCTAGATTCAGTGTACTAGGCAAGGCCCTGCAGAGACCTTTGAAATGGGCAAAACTAAAGCACTGATCTCAAAGATGTCACTTTGACAACTGATTTTATTACAGAGAAGCATTAGCATGTAAGATTCACATAAAAACGAATGCTAAAAATCAAGGAGTGATTATATCTGGTTTAGGAAATAAAGATTGGCTTAAGGAAATGAGAACTCAGTATTTCAGCTTTGTCTACATGATAGAAAGGAGACAGCACATGCACTGCGTTCCTTTGATGGATTATTTCATGTACAGCTAAAACCATAATTGACAGAAAATTTTGTACATGTCTCAGGCTGTGAAACAGATGATTAGAAAATTAAGTAATTTTCCTGTAACTACACCAGCCGAAAAGTGAGAAATGGAACATGCCCACCCTGACTCCAAAGCGCACGGTTCTCCTTTCCACTTGTCTTTAAGACTCAGGGTGGAAAGAAAGAATCAGAAGAAGCTTTAGAAGGTGCAGGTCTTATCTGAAGGAGCAATAAAAAGAGTGTACTGGAACGTGGAGGAATGAGACAAAGTGGTGGAGAATAAGAGTGAAGTGGGTGTCAGGTCCATGCTCTCTAATGGGTCTGGAAGACCAGGGAGAAAATACAAGCTCAGTGAGCAGTGAAGAGCCTTTGTCTGTGCGGTTTAAGAGCCACAATTACTTAAGAGCTCTGGGAATAAGCAACAATAATCTGGCAGCGAAGCCCAGGACGGACAGGAGGAGATAGTTTTCTGTTTTACTAGACTCTGTTTGAAAAATTATAGGGTTTATGCTGGCACAGAGGCAGAGGCCTGAGATCCAGCACCCTGCTTCTTCCCTGAGGGAAGAAGATCCCTTTCAAGCCCCACCTGGAAAGCTTAGTGACTTAGCAAGAGCCTGTCTCAAAATCTAAAATAAAAAAAGGTCCTAGATGTTGTGCTATGTGAAGGGCCTTGGTTTAATCTGCTGTACTGCCAAAATAAATAAAAACATAAATAAAAACAAATCAATTAAAAATAATAAGGCAGTGAAGACCGATGGAAAGTGATTGCAAGGCACATTTTGGAGAAAGAAACTACATGATTGGATGATTTCTGGAATTTAAGAGACGAGGAAGAAAGAACAGATGAAAGTGACTCAGCAATCTGGAACTTCAGCAAAAGCCTTGGGATGGAGATGGAAGTGGAGATGGAGAGTTAGCCAGAAAGAAATGATGGTCACTGGGCAGTGCAGGGTCCCCAGAGAGAAGATGCAATGAGAGAGGAGAGAAACCCAGCCGTTACCACAGCTAGGAGGCAGTTGATTATTAAATTCCCTCAAACACAACAGAAACACTACTTATGCATTATTAATCTCCACACAGATTTTGCAGAGGCAAAATTTTTCCTCTGTACTTGTGGATGTCAGCTATTTGCTAAAATGACAGATTCCTAAGTACACATGTTTCAATTCAGAGCAGTGCTTTGTTATTTAATCATCTTCCTGTTTCATCTTTTGCTATCTGTGCTAGTAACAATTTGTGGTGTCAAGGAAAAAGAAGGAAAGGAATCCCTTTGAGAGTACAGCATGTTTAATATAGATTTAATACTGAGGCTTATCAGATATGATTAGATGTGTTGGTTTTTTTTCTGACTTCAAAGTATCTTATGCTTGTTTCAGCTCCTTAATAGATTAAAGGCTTAACTTTTTAAAAGCTCACTGGTAGTGATGAACAAAAGGTGCAGTGGAAACAATATAAATGCAGGGGACATAAGGAGCTAGGGCAGAAACATCCTAAGCAGAATAAAAATTTATTTTTAAAATAGTTGTTTGCTCTTTAAACACGCCATTCATTTAAATATTAGAATTCAGAGATGTGTTTTGAGAAATTCAGTTTCATAAAAATCTACTCTACATGTTCTTTAGAATAACCAACTTACATTTACAAAAGAATATTTGCTTCATAAATTTATCGAACAGGACTGGGTTGGTTCCTCATCAGCATTTTGGCAGCTATTTTCTAAGGAGAGATAGAGTATTGAGGCTGTTGAAGGATACAATTACAATGATTAAACTTAAAGATCTTTTTTGGTTTTATTTGTGATTTCAAAATTGGGCAGCACTTCATTTCGTAACATAGAATAAGTATTCCGATGAGCTCAGCATAAGAGCTTAGTTTTACAGACAGAAAAGGGCTGAAAAAGGCAGAAACACAGAACGCAAAGCAGATTGGTTATCTGGAAGTCCCTTTCCTTATAAAGCAAGAACAAGTAGAACAACAGACAAATAACTGGTTAACATCAGATTACTTCAGATTATTTTTTCTTTATGGATCAAAGCACAGAGAACTTCATCCTCACGGCAAGTGAAAGTGGCCTCTTGGAGAAATTTGGCTACTTTCTTTTCTCCTTGATTTCAAGTCATTTAAAAGCTTCAGTTTTGTGACATGTAATTTAGCATTAATGGCTGACTTCTATTGATTTTTTAGTCTGTTTTGCTGGAGCCCAGTGCAAAAGCACTCTCCGAATCGAAGGTCTCCAGCAACTTTTAGTGAACAGGCTTAAAATAGTACACAGAGCAGCTCCATTGAGGCTGTCCTGACCTGGTGGCCCCTGCCCTCCACTGCTGAAGTCTACACCACTACCTGCAACCCTTACCCTTGTCTTTTATTTATTTATTTATTTTTGGCAGAACTGGGGATTGAACTCAGACCCTTGTGTTTGCCAGGAAAGTGCTTACTCCACTGAGCCATCTCCCCTGTCTGCTCTGTAACCTCCTCTCCTACCTTTGGCCTTAGCTAGGCTTGACTATTAGTTTCCTTTTAGCATTTTCTTATGCTTTCAAAGAGAACACCACCTTCACAAGAGACCTGTCAGTCTAGTCTTTGTGATTGAAATCCAGGTTTTCTTTTTCTTTGGGACTGCTATAGAATCTTAGCAAGCTCTGCTTTCTTTAGGGCTGTACCTCAGTTCTTCTGGCCTCCACTCTGGCTCCCATGAATGAATGGGCCCTCTTTTGAAGTACAAAAAAGGGAAAAAAAAATCATTTTCTTTAGTCATGTTGTGTTTTGCAACTTGTCCTTATAAATTATGTTCAAAGAAGAGAGATTAACAAGAGAAGAACAAACAGAAGTTCAGATGCGTGTATAACATGTTAACGTGGCAGCACCTCAGAGGTTAGAGCCTGGGCTCTCTAGCATGATATGTATTTTTAAAATGTTTACCTATTTACATTTTATAAGTATGTGTTTGTAGTACATAATGTTTCATTCCTGCGTGGAGCTGGTACACGTGCATGGCACATCTGCATGCCTTTTTGAATCTTCTCTCTATCCACCCCTCCTGTCCTCCATCTCTTGATCCTTTTCCTGTTTGAAAAGATCTACCTGTTAACTTCTTTTCATCTCTCTCTTACTTTGTGTTTATTTGATTTAGATTTTTCATGTAAGAGAAGTCATGTGATATGTAAGTGTGTGTGTTTGATTTGCTTCCATTAATATGATGGTTTCAAGCTGCATCATTTTCCAACAAGCAATTCAAGTTTATCTTTCTGGATAACAGAGTAGTGCTCCATGGTGTGTAAATGTCATGTTCTCTTTCTTGACCCATTCATTTGTTGATGGACATATCTATCCTTTTGGCAAATGAGCAATTGATTTCTAGGAAAGTAATGAGAAAACGGAAGAGGAGCTGGGGCCTGTAGGACTGGCAAACTGCAAAAACAAATACACAGCGAACCTAATGGTATATAGGGGTGGCTTTTGGTAAGATGTTAAATATAGATGCTTCTGGTGCTATCTTTGGGCTAATAAGGACATATCATTGCCTAGTAATTACCTTCTGCTCTTGTTAAAAACAGGTGAAGTGACATCTTCACAAATGTATAGTCTTCTTTCCAGCAAATAGGAGTACTGCAGAGAGCTTCTATTCTATCTCCTTCTTGGTCACCTTCTGCTCAAAATAATTCTTATGCTAAAGCTATATATTTGGGGATGGGAAATTTTGGTACCTTTTACAAGCTGTCAGTTGGGAATTGAGAGTTACAGCTAGTCAAATATAAATGATAAAATAAAATGTGTCTAGAAATGCATATAAGTTAATGGGAAAAATCACACTCAATCACATTAATCTGACTGCCATTCGACTTCTCAAGCTTTTAAGTACTACTGTTTTCTAATATTCCTTGTTGTAATGGAACCATATGGTGCGTCTGATAACATACACACATTTCTTCCAGAAGCTTCTAATTCAGTGGGACTAGAGTGGAACTTTGAGCTTTGTATTTTGAACTGTAACCCTAGCTCCTTGCTACTCAAAATCTATGCAATGTCCTGTCAACCCTGAAACAATGAGGGAACTTTTTAGGAAAGAGACACAGGGAGGCCCTACTGCAAGGCTGTCACCACTCTACCTGAGACCTTTCTTTTAGGTTGTATTTTCCAGAACCATGCTCAGGAATTAACCTTCCTTTCTGGGACGAAAGGTACTCTTGCTTTCCTCTTGCTATAAACCAATTAATTCCTCAAGACTCACGATTACTTTCTCTTTAATGAAATTCCCAGGACCCCAGGTCTGCACTGCCTCCTTGGAGCTTGCAGAAGCAGAACTGACACATTACTTGCTATATCCTAAGTGGTAAGTCCTTGATTGCTGGCCCAGAAACACCATGTCTCCTATGAGTATTTATTAAATAGTTTTAGGCAAAATTACTAGTTTGTAAATATGGTAGAATAAGATCCATGATTTCTAGCATGTCTCATCAATATATCCCCAGTCTCTCTCTGGCCAGCACTCTCTCTTTTCACACAGACATTGCTCTAGGGACCGTAGCTGAGCATAGATTTCCATCTCATTGTCAGTCTCATCTTGGCCTAATCTAGAAATTTCCCTCTTGCTAGTATTTGGCTTCTTTTCTCTCAGGGTTTGGCTTTCCAAGAGGCAACTGTACTCCAGCGACTCCCTGACCATGAACATCTAACTTGGGCTACAAGTTCATTTACCCTTTCTAGGCTCCAGAAAAGGAGCAGAATGAATTGTGCTAAAGAACATCAATCTTTATAGTAATAGAATAACAGTAGTATCACATATATGTATAAATAACATAGCTATTATTGTGCATTTGTAAAATTGTCTTTACTAAATGTTTACTCACAAAGACATAAATAGAGGATAGAGAGGAAAAAGAAAATTCCATGCAACTAGGTGACAGTATCTTATCTCTCTAAGAAAATATGCCTGAGGAAAGTCACTCATGACTATCATCTCTGTCATCATCATTATCATTTATATTTTTAGAAAGAAGAGTGACAAGTTTAGTTTCACAGTCTTGATTTGGTTTATTTTGTGATTTGAAAATCAGATAACACTTTATAAAATAGTGTTTTGTGAAACAATAATTGTTCCCACTGAGCTAAACAAAAGAGGTTGGTTTTGTAGACAGAGAAGGAATGAAGAAAGCAGATAAAAAGAACAAAAGAATTTGTCATGGTTTCCATATATCAAGTTATTAGGAGAAAAAACAAAATATAACTTGGTTAAGAGCAGGTTCCTTTTTTGTAATAATTGAAACAGAACTGGATTATCATGTTGATTCAAACTGTTTGGAAAATTTGGTTACTATTGTGTTTCTCTTGACTTTTTCAAAGGAGACAATTTACTTTTAGTCAATAAAACTTCAGTGCATGTGACCCTACTTTTATTTTTTATCTGGTCTTTCAGGGTCTCATTGCAGGATCTTGGAATAAGACAATGACCTTTTACAATGTTTAGTTTTACAGTATGAAATGGATTTATAAATTTTGTTGTTTTGATAAAATAGAATATTTCTTCTTTATTTCCCTTAAAGAAACCCCAATGTTCTTTTAGAGACATTTACTTTAAAGAGAGTATAGAAATAATTGGTATGACATTAGAAGCAGTCCACATTTAGAAAACCAAATTGACAGGTATTTCAAGCATGGTTTTAGTATTACTTATTGCTGTCCACAATGTAGTTGCTTAATTCACAGATATCAGCATATAGAGTTAGTAAGGGTGAGAATTTTACCCATTAACTGCTGTTTTCAAAAACCTGATGGAAATGTTTAGGACCACTGCCTTAGCCATCTTGTTTACATAAATGTGTGGTTTTGCCCCTAATATATTTCCTAACTTTTCTCCTTTCTTTCTCTTCATTCTTTAATCCTTAAGTTCTCTCTTTCCATTTAACTGTGTTATAACTTCCAATTTTAATTTCTTCTTTTGAGTTCTTACACTAGGAAGGCAATACAATATTTAAACATGTGTGTCTATAATCTTTGGACTGGCATCAAGTATAGAAAGGTCCTTTAAAGACTTCTCCAAATACAGCTTCCCCAACAGCAATGGAACACCCATTTCTGACAAAACAAAACAAAAAGGAGGATATAAATAAAGGACCATTTTGTTGTGAAAAAATTATATATGTATATACAAGATAGCATAGATATACTGCTACTTTCTGTTAGTTCAATGAGAAGAAAAGTTTGCATTAATATTGTTTAGACAAGATATCATGTCTACATCTTGTCGTCTGAATAACTACTATGAAGACAACAATATGTAACATATTAATTATTGTAACTGTCCTATTAACCTATTTTGAAACTGTTTCATTATCATTTTATCTTTTTTCTCATTACAATGAATAATAAATAAGTAAATAAATAAACATCAAAAACAGAAAGAAAGGAAGAAACCCCATGTTCAAAAAGCAAATGTCTATTAGTGAGTCAGTTGCTTATGTGCACTGGTTCATGTCCAGCCTGTTGTTTTGTCTCTTTGGCCTGTCTTCCCATCCCACGTTTTGAATGATGTGGACAGTGACTCCTTGAAATGACTACCTGAGAACACACAAGAAGACAAAATGAGAGGTGACTTGCAATCAGAAGGCAGCAGTTCTGCTCCACAGCAGTGTCAGTGTCTTTCTCACCAGATGGCCTTGAAAAGAGGTGTTTTGCAGTGGTGGCAAAATACGTGAAGATTTTCCAAGATATGTAAGTATAGGTCATTTTAAAGTGTTCAGTTTCTAGACACTTCATTTCCACATGTAGCTTTCAGACCTAAATTGATTATCCTGGAAACAAGATTGCATTTACAAGGGACCAGGGAGATGGCTAGTAGAATAAGCACTTGCCTGGCAAGGGCCTGAGTTCAATCCCTGATTCTGAAAAAAAAAAAAAAAAAAAAAAAAAGACTGCATTTACAAAAATTTAAGTGCTATAATATAAAAGATATGTAAATTTCCTAAGTGAGGTGAGCATCCACCGAAAGGGAGCTTCTCCCAGGCATCAATCATGGTACTGTGGTTAAGCATCTTATTTGGGGGCCGGGGAGATAGCTCAGTAGGATAAGTGCTTGCCTGGAAAGCACAAGGTCCTGGGTTCAATCCCCAGTACCCTCCCACCTGAAAAAAAAATCTTATTTAGCCTTTTCCTGCTGTACACTTATATTTATCAAGGATTAGGCTTTCTATAAAAGCAGGGGGGGAGTTGTAGTTTAATAATAAGGAGAGTTGATGCATGTGATAGAGGGTGTAGAAGCAGTATCAATTTTATTTAATAATTTTGAATTTTTTAGTCTGGTTATATCTGGAAAATTTATAGCTTTATAGGGAGAATGCTTTGAGGAAAAAACATAAAGAACATCAGAAACAAGTACTAAAGTCTTAAAATTAATCTTTTGGACATTTTTAAATCATGGAAATCCTTTTACTCTTCTCAATATTATTTTCTAGTATCTGAAAGCACCTAAGAACAACCAAAGAATTCAGAGCAGGAAAACATTTTTTAAAATGTAATAGAGTGGTTTTTGGAAATATTAAGAATTTCAGACTATATTGGAAAAATATTGAATAAAACTTTGATGTGATTTACTTCCAAATTAATCTATATTTTTCAGTAGTCAAACTATTTTACAAGACAACTTATTTTAATTGTCATTCTTTTTATCATAAAAGATTACATATTTTTATTTCTGACTAATAAAATTAATTTTATAAACTAGCTAGCATACCAACTGCCATATCTATGATAGTTTTTATTTCAGATGGCAGATTGAAAGATACTATAAAATAAAAACTTTCCATAGAAGACAAAAACAGCATCACCTTTGGAGCACAGGGCAGATTTATTTCTGACCAAAATAATAAAATAGTATTTTCCTGTGAGGAAAAATTGCATAAGTTTGTTATGTCCCCTTTAAAAAATCCAAGGTATTGATTTAAAATTGTTTCTTTTAATATTTAACATGTGCACTCACCCTTACAGGCAGTAAACACAGATATTCTCCATTTTCTTAGTTTTTCTAAGGGAGGAGAGGATATTCATTACTTTTTAGTTTGTGAAAGATTCTTCAGTGGTTTGGGTTTTAATTCTTTAAAGACTTTTTAATAAACAGCCTACCAAGAAAAAAATGTAATTTCCTTCTGTGCTTCAGAATCTGTATTTAATAATGGAATGCCTGAAAACAGTCCCAGGCAGTGCAGCAATTATCCAATTAGGAAGGTCCTTGTTGGTACAGAGACATTTTATTTGGATGCCAACTTTACTGCTATATTACAGACACTAGAAGTGAGATTTATTATATATTGATATTAACAGTTTGCAACTTGTTTGAAAATATTGCTCTGCCGTTTGCTCCCAAGAAGACTATAATTTTAGCCATGTGGTGGGGGTTTGTCAAGTTGTCTTGTGTCAATCTATTTGAAAAACAATGCAGTCTAATTTATTGCATAGGTTGGATGTAATTGAGCACAGGACTCAGCCTCCAAGGACTTGATGTCCTGCTTCTTCCCTTTTTTAGACTTGGGCAAATTGCTGCAATTTATTTCAACAAATTCTGTACAAAATTTCTAATATTACCCAGTACTGAGAACCAAAGCTAAATTTAAAAACATGAGAGATGAGATGCTGACAAACATAGAGCATTTTAAAATAAGGTGAAGACATGTGCAAGTGTGCTGTGAGTCTGAAAGATACAGGAAAGAAGAGATAAGCGCATTTGTGGAGGGCCAGTTGGCACAGATGACTTTGAAGAGAGGAAATTAGGGGGCTGGGTTTGGGAATGGGGAGAAGGTAGTGACAAAATAAGAAACAAGAGAGAAAAAGACAGGGCAGAATGAACAGAAGGGTGTGCTGGGGAACAATCATGGTTTTGTTCTACTAAAATTTAAAATGTAAATATGAGTTTCTGATACAGGCAGGTAAAATGAACTTCACAGGGTGGATGAAAGCTCAGCCTTTCACATGTAATTAAGGTGACCCATTAAAGTCATTATGAGAAGTCAGGCAGAATTTTTGTTGCTGTTACATAACTCTGGTGGCAATGGAAGGCCCTGAGGCCGCTCTTGGGACACACATCAACAAATAATAGTCACTACATAAGTCATTTATCAATTGGAGTAGAAAGAGAAGTGCGTCGGAGCTCCTTACCCAACTCACAACTGCACTGTCTCATAAATAAGCAATATCATCTTTGGAGAGATGTCAACTGTTACGCTCATGTGTGCTTTTCTAATGCCTTTCAGTGACTTTGTTTTTCCTTTCAAGGTCATTACACAACCGGGTTTTCTAAGTTTCATCACAGAACCTCTACAGGCCTCTACATATCATTGTTGATGATGCTGTTACCAGTAAATAAGATTCAAAGACAAGGCAAAATGAAACAAAAAGCTAGCCATCAGTGAAATCTGTCTTTTGCCTACACATTGAAGGGGCAGAAAATGAGTAGCAGATTTTATTTACAGTTCCCTAACAGATCCTGAGAGCTTGGGGCTGTTTTCTTTGGTGTCACCATGGTGCAACATTTGAAACTTCTACTGAAAAGGGCTCCCAGCTTAGAAGAGGACAGGCAAACGTGAATGCGCCTTGTGCACTGCTCAGAGAACTGTGGCCTAGAAAGCTGTATCGTGCTTCTCTCCAGGTCAAGGTCATGGCTCTTTGTCACAAAGGTTTGGGTCACAGAATGCAATGTTTATGCATAGCTGGGGTTACCTTCTTCTTTCCCTCTCTGAGCTTGGTCCCTTTGCAGACACTCTGAACATCAGTCTTTGTCACCACAACCTTCTCATTTCATGACATTTGTCCCAGAGACTTGTCAGCCCATTGGGGTTGACAGTGGGGCTCTCTTACAATTTGTCATAGTAGTCATTTATTTTACTTTTCATGTCACCTCCTACAAGTTTTGTGCTTTGTATACTTTAAAAAAAAAATTAACTGCTACTTCATTTGGCCTCGAGTTCCCAAGACCATGCATGTCTACGTGGATCATTCTCTTTTATTCACAGTAGAGTGCTCCACACAGCAGGTACGGAGTGGATGTCCACTGGAAAAATATTAAATGAAAAGTTTATAGAATTAACATATTCTACCATTGATTTTTATTCATCTGCTTAAGTTAGTGTTTGTTACCCATAATAATATTTTTAAGTTGATAAAATTTTGTAAAATTGCAATGGTACTTTACTTGGCAAAATTAATTTCCCATTTTTTTTAAGCAACAGCAGAGTTCCTTTTGGAAGGAGAACTCTTACTCTAAAAAAATATTTATATAGGGCACTTTGATTGGAATAAGAGAAACACTAAGGGCATGATTCATGCTATTAAAAATGCTGCTGGATAATGTGTTGTAATATGTAAACAGTAAGCTGAAGTTAGAGAAGGAGCTATGTCACATGATGGGACTTGGGAACCTTCATACAAGAGAAAGCACTAAACAATCAAGCAAGTGATTATTCCTGTGACAGAGTGGCCAAAGCCCCTAGAAAGCTCAGTCATTTGTACTTTCTATACTTGCTCTCATACAAATCATACGTAGCACCAAACTGAAAAGTTAAAAGCATTCATATGTTTTTGGGTGAAGCTTTAAGAAAAAAACCCTTGAAAATGGGCCCTATTTGGTCACTGTGGATCTGAGACTAGGAATGGGCCTACTGTGGATAGAACTTCAGCGGCAGGGGGCCATTCCGTTTTAAGTTGTACATCATGCTTACAGCTTGCAAACATGTTTGGTTGGTTGCTTTTGTGCTTTCAGAAATGCCTGGTTAGTAATGAAAGATTCATATAGTTTTACAGCCATAGTGTGTATACTGAATGCAGCCATTTGTTAAAAAGAATTTTTTTCACTAGGCAAAAGTATGATTTCTGTTTTTAATAATAGGAATCCTGTGATTTGTATTTCAAATGCTTATAGAAATTTGTGGATGCAACAATAAGTTTCCCAGGGAAAGCTGAGAAATTCAAGACTGCATTTTCTGAAAGGTTCTGCCTTTACAGGAAGAACCAAAGGATGTCCTTGGGCACTGGGATCCCACACAGCCTAGCCATGCCTGGGATCTTCCCAAATCAGAAGACTCCTGAGAGATTTTGCAGCTCTCATTTGGACCTTACTCTCTGGCTTTAGCTTCTCATTTCTGTTCTCATTGAGAAAGTAGCTCCAGTGTCTGCACCTTTCTTAAATGTCAGTGTGGAGAAACACCTGCTAAATATACCACTTCACTTGCTGAAGGTCATTTAATGTGTTGTGTTTGCCAGTACACATGCAGTTAAGAAGAAACTGCAATGAAACAGAAATTTGAAAGAACCATTGATTTTTTTTCCTTCCTTAGGAAGTAAAACTCAGTCATAGAAACCCCATTTAGTTTTACCTTTTTGGTTTAAAAATTATAGGTAAGTAATACCTTGTCCAAATACAAAAATCCACAAATTACTGGTATTGCCAAGCCGCTAGTACGGGTATGCTTATACCAAATGAGATGGGTTGTGCCCTCTTACAGCTTGGTGGGTTTGATGCTTGCCCTCTTAAACCTCAGAGGGAAGATAATTCTCACTAGGCTACTGTCTTCCAGATTTTTTTTTTTTTTGGAGATGCCTCTAATATGTGGCTACAGCATAGTTCCAAATGGTTTTAGAGTAGCTTTGTATTTGGCTTGATAGCTGAATTTGAATTCATATCTTTTACTTTGGAATTGCATAGTATTGATTCAGTTTTCTAATATTCTGTATCAGCAGAAAAGTATGAAAGTGAGGTATATAAAGTAAAACCATATTAACATGCTGAGCTTTAAAAGGCTCAAGTCAACAGCTTCTGATATTGCCAGTCCTACAGATAACCCATTATTCTTATGGACTACTGGACTATATTGGAATATTTTGCTGAATTCATGCACCTACAAAATTTAAATGGCAATGGAATACCCATCACTGACAAAACAGCAAAAAAGGAGATACAAATGAAGGATCATTTTGTAGCTGTATATACAAAATAGTTAGGATAGATATACAGCTCCTTTCTCTTAATTCAATGAGAAGAAA
>NDGN010995397.1:0-21058 GCA_002564285.1 Tympanoctomys barrerae | reverse complement strand
ATCCCAGCTCTTGGGAGGCTGTAAACAGGTGGATCACTATGAGTCCTATCTAGTAGTGAGACCAGAACACACTGTAGATGCTGTCCTAAAAAATACAAAAATAAAAATAAAAAAGAAAAACAAAAAAGGGACAAAACTAAGGGAATGGTTTTTGGTAAAGCTTGCTTATATAATCATCTCAGGATTTCTGATCATGTCTCAACATGCATAGGAAAAATTTATGAATGTCCTCCAGATATATAGTAGAGACTATAGTATAATCCAGTGTTTTTGTCAATTTTTTATTATTTATTTTAATGTAATAGGTACAAGGGCTCACTGCTCAGCTAAGGCACAGTGATCCTCCTGTTTTCAGCTTCCCCAACAGTGGGATTACAGGTGTGCACCACTAGGCCTGCACACTCTATGGCCAACTCAGCATGCCCAGGGGCAGGGACAGCATGCCATGTGGTGCCAGGGATTGAACCCAATCCCTGCTTGCCTAAGCAGCTGCTTAGTCTGCTGAACTACCTCACTGGCCCTGTTAAATTTTTTAAACATTTGATTTATTTTTCTTTCTTCATTTTAACTTGTCACAATTACATCTGATTACTGACTGATTGCCATTCAACAAATATTTGCAAAGTAGTTTATATAGACTCAAACAATGCTGAGAGACAGGGATACAGAAAAGAACTAGAAGGAGTTTGTGTGTTTGACAGCTTTAGAGTCTGGTGGAGTGAACTTGTCATAGAAATCAAACCTTGGTACAAATTAGAAATTGTGAAGATAAACTCCTTGAGAAAATATTTTTGTTAAGTCTAAAAAATGCTAAGAAAAATTTTTTCATGCGTAGGAAATAGGATGAAAAGAAATGCTAGAGTGTTCTTGATAACAATGAATTTTTTGTTCACCATAGAAAATAAGATACAGAAATATGAATTGGACAGTTAATATAATCATTAGGTAGAAGGATGTAGAGTAGCATTTAAGTCCATATTGCTCAAAGTGTTGCCCACACCCCCTCATCGTAAGCCTTTGCTTGAGTATATTAGCCAGTTCTTCTTTGCTGTAGTGAGATACCCAAGACTGGGATATTGTGCAAAGGAAAGGTTTGGAGTTTAATGAGTAGTACACATGGCACAGCTTTAGCTCTGTTAACAATCTCATATGGAAAGACGAGTTGACATCATTAAAAAGGAAGCCAGAGTGATATTCAGAGGTCAAATTCAGGTTTTGATAACAACTTACTCTTGGACAACTTACTCTTAGGTGCATTCTAGGACACCAACATCTATTTCAGAGAGCAGTGCTAGCCAGTGAACTAAGGGCTTCCTAGTAGGCCCTGCCCCCTGCAGGCACCATCAGTGACTGTATGATCATGCTGGGCATCAAACTTCTACCCCCTGAACCTTGGGAGACATACTTAAACCATATCCAGACCACATCCAGGAGCTTATGGGAAATGCAACTCTAGGTGAGAACTGCATACAATTTGCATTTTAGTAAGATTAACAGGTGCATTTCATACACATTAAAATATAAGTATTATTAATGTAATTCAGGTGGTCGTAAAACACATCTGAAAGGTTGTTGGCCAAGAAGCATTTCTCAACAGCAGTTTCCCAGTTTCTTCTTATTTCTGGCCAAGGTGACTTAGCACAAAACCTACCAGTTCAGAGTGAAGCTTGAACAGCTTGATTGCAACAAGGCCTATCCTGATACATTTAGAGCCTGGCATGGAGGGCCTTAGGTATATAAGAGTTACAGTAAGGTGTCAGGGGCATTATGGAAAATCTTGGAGGCTAATACAAACGATTTTTAAAAAGAGAATACCAATTAATAATAAAAAAGAGCATTTGAAACAATACAAAATTTCACTGAACAAAATATGACAGTGTTTGCTGTTTTGCATAGTATGGTCTTCAAAGTATTTGTTTAGATTATCAAATATATACATGAAAAATTGGAAAAAAGAAAACTTATAAGAAATTCAAAAGAAGAGAATAATATTTTGAGCATCAGCTGCTCCATAGATCAACAGAAGTCAGCCGTACAATTAATATCCTTTCAGTGCCATAATTATCAGGGGGTTCGTGTGTGTCCTCCATTCAGTACAGTAAAGTCATGATCCACTTCCCCATTTTGAAGATGAAAAGGTTAAGAGAAGCAGTGCTGACTGTGGAAAACCACATGGCAATGGAAGAAACGAAATCGGGACGAAGACCTTGCTTTTCGGATGAAAAAGAAAGAGAAAGTTTTTCTAATAAAAATGGTGTTTCCTCTTCCTCGGGTTACCATCCTGGCTAAGGGACGCCCACCTGTGTAGATGTGCCCAGCTGCTCCCAGTGGTGCTGTGTGCACTCCCTGTGCTTTGGAATGGGGAAGCCAAATGTACTGAGAGTTGAGAGAGACTTGGAGAAATATCATATGGAAGGCTGCTCTGCTCAGCCTGCTCAAAGGGACTGAGATTTGGTGAAATGCTAAAGCAGTTTTCTTTCCATGTTAAGAACTTAGTAAAGGATGCATAACAGAGGTAGGAAAAATTATCTTTAAATTAAATGTAATTAAAAATAAGACTCAAATTGTGATGAGAGGCACTTTGCTTTCCTCCTTTTCAATTCATGTATAGTGCAGAAGACCATGTCTTTGGGGTGAAGACCACTCCACTAAACGTGGTCAGTCTAAGGTAACGAATTCACCTTCATGCAGGAATTGAGATGTCTATGTAGACAATTTGATTGTTTAAAATTGAGAACGGTCATTAATTAAGTAGTGGAGTAGGAAATGCAGATTTTACCAAAAAATGCCTGAATGTCCAAAGGTGGGTACAGTGAAATTGACCATTCAACAATTATATCAGTTTGATCATCAGTTGAAAATGGACATGAAAGGGATCTGTGAGAAAAAATCATGAATTTCTTTGGCTGTGTTGGTGCTCTTTTCATTTGGTTTTCTCTGAGGGTTTGGCATTGTACATGTCTCTTGGCTTGGTAGAAAGTACAGCAGGGCAGTGCACAGTGGTCCTCAGCTAATGCCTTGTTAACAAGGGATCAACAGAGCTCCATAGGCAGTTGTTTAGTACTTTAAGCTCAAAGGAAAACACATGAATTATACTCCTCCACTCCGCATCTAAAATGTATATGGAAAGAAAATATCTGCCATAAATCAAAGGGGAATTTAAAAAGATAACTGTTTTAGTCTTAAAGAACTTCAGAAAGATGTACTAACTATCAGGTTTACTTTCCAACAGGATAAGCACATCAAAAATTAAGAGTAAGCAAAACACTGCCCAAAATATCACGTGCAGCTGGCCTTTCCTGGTGTTCACAAGGATCAGTCCCCTCAAACAAAAAAAGAATATGTTCGACTGAATTTTGTTAATGTTCTGAGAAAAGAAAGTCTCAGCCTAAAGGCTGTGATTCTTTCACTGATTGCAATGTATACCTCAGAGGAAGGGTTGAAGATAATTTTGTGTCTTCAGTGCATGCACCTCTCTGACCAATAAGTGAAGAAGCTCAATCATGCTCAGAAATCATTATAAACAAGGCAGTTGCAAGGTCTTTATAATAAAAAGCACAACAGTAAGTTTTGTAAAAATATCTATGATCAAACTCAGTAATTCATCCTATATCTGCTGAAAAAGCCAGTATAAACCTAGAGGAGAATATATAATTTGACCTCAGGAAGAAAAAAAATTAACTTTCTCTAGTGACCTGTGAATCTGAAATAAACAGCTAAGTCCTTTACTGGTAGAAGAAACACAGTTACTAAGGTGGAAAAGAATTCATTTGGGTATAGAACTGTCCAGATCAGAGGAATATAAAAGTAGAAAAATACTGTTTATTTATTCAGTTGGCCTACAATGTTTTTCCTAAACCTTTCCACCATAGTGCTGACAATAAGAGCAAACTACTCTGGTAAGAATTATCCTCATACTCCCTGATAGTCCCTGTTGATACAATATCTAAGCTACTAAGCTTTTGCTCTGTGTCTCTTCTAGTTCAAACTATCCTCAACTGAACGCCACCACACCACGATGAACATCCATTACCAAAGCAATTTATAAACTGGCCTAAAATATAGTCCAGATAAAATGATGAATTGGGCAAAGGAAATCTGTTTTGGACTTTCAGTAGAAGCACTACTGTTAAATGTCTTAGTTGGCAAGGCAGGACCTGTGCAGAGGACCTGTGGGTTAATAATTATAAGTAGCTCAAGTTGGGAAACACCAAAGCATGATTAATCAACAGCCACAAAGTTGGAAAAGGGCATGGAGATGTAAAGGGAAAGAATTCACAGTCCAGTGAGAACTAGGAAAATAAATGAACATTCAGGAATGGAGATTCATGAAGAGTAGCTAAATTATAACAGTCATTATTCCCACTTGCACTTAATATAGAGTAAGATAATCACTAGAAGACACATCCTTTCTGAAAACGACTAATATTTATGGTAAAACTGCTTCGATGCTTGTCTCGAGACAAGACCCTACACGCTCAAGCCAATTTTCCTTGGCACGAGCTCAGTGCTAGTTATTCTGTCCATTGGTTACACCCTTTCGGTGATTTTGGTTTTATTTGTTGTTTGGGAAATATAAATTTAATGCACTTAGGTATCTTCATACAACTTGTAAAAGAGGGAAAGGGAAAAAAACAAGCAAGAAGGAAGGAAAGAAGGGAAGCAGAGGATGGAGAAAGGTGTAGAGGGGGAAAGGAAGAAACAGGACTGAAAGAAGTTGTGTTTAAACAAAACTTTGGATAGAAAGAATATTAAAGTGATAAGCAAAGTAATCTTAAATTTTAGATAAGTACATATTCACTCATATGCAAGTTCTGTTTTTTTTAAAATGTATTTAATACAAGGTCTATAGGGTCTGACTATGCAGCTCCATCTTATGGTAATCCTCCTGTTTTTAGCCTCCCAAGCACTGGGATTGCAGGCACACACCACCATGCCCAGTCTCAGTCACTGTCTCTGCATGCCCCAGGGGCAAGGCCAGCATGGCATACTGGGGATTGAACTCCAGTCTCTGCATCTGCCTAAGCAGGCACTTTAATCCACTGAACTGATTTGGCCTGCCCATATGTAAGTTTGTTATTGCTGCTATTATTCAAAAGAAATTTTAGGCAATTTTCAGAGATTTTGCATACTTAAACATGTAAAGCCAAAAACTTTTGGGTCAACAAGTGCTTTTCCATGGAACATAATCATATTTTATTAATATTGCAAATAATAGAATGTTTGTGTGTGACTTGTGGTCTTAGAATTCATCTATCATTAATGTCTTTTTGAAAAATTGCTTATAGAACCCCAAAATGTATTTAAAAATGTCTGTATGTTCCTAGTTATTGACTTCATGTGAAAGAGGGGAGCTTATTTCTGGGTAACAACACAGTGGAATTGTTATAGCCACTTTAATAATACAATATAATAAAATTTATTTTTTATTGAATCATAAAACTACTGTACTAGGAATCACCAACATTTTATCATTTTCTCTGAGTGGCTAGTATAGGATCCTACTAAGAAAAGTATAAAACCTCTCAAATGTATCTAATTATCCCAAGCTGTACCCTCACAGGAAGTATTCTCAGAGCCCTTTCTGTTGGTCAGTTTGTGTTATAAACCATATGAGTTGATGACCCTTACAGCATAGTTCTGCTTCAGTAGATAAAGTAACCACAGATCTCTTTTATTGTTCCATAAATACTATGTATTCCCTTGAACTGGCATGTATTCAGTGTGTGTCTTCCTGAAATTATTTTCTAGTCTCATTATTTCATACATGAATTTTATATTACTAAATTATATAAAATGAATAAATGTTGGAGAAAACCATTTCATGTGACCTGTACTTCAGTGAATGGAGTATGTTAAAAATATTTGAGATCAAAGTAAAATGTCAAAATCCTCCCTAACCATTACCTTTAAATCTTACCCATTTTGTTGAAATTGGAGAAGGAAAGATGTAGAAGATACTTTTTGTCTTCTCTCTTGGCACTAGAAGTGTGTGTGTGTATGTGTGTGTGTGTGTGTAACTCTGAAATATTAACCAATAAAAGCAAAACTCAAAAGTACTTCAATTAAACCTAGGTTTATCAGTTATAGCCCACGTACTCCTTGTCATTCAACTCACTCTCCCCAGGAAAAACAAACATTATGTGTTCTTCCCAAATGTTGAGCAACTGCTGAAAATTGTTGTTGTTGTTGTTGTTATTGTTGTTGTTGTTGTTGTTCTTCTTCTTCTTCCTCTTCCTCTTCCTCTTCTTCTTTTGTATTTAGCACAGGGTATAGAGTCTCACTAGGTAGATTGGACTCATAGTGATTCTCCTGTTTTCAGCCTTCCAAGTGCTGGAATTATAGGGAGGCACCACCACCCCCAGTCTCAATCGCCCTCTTAGTGCACCCTGGGAGTGGGGCTGGCACAGCATGCCAAGGTTCAAACCCCAGTAGCTGTGTCTGCATAATCAGGTGTGTCTGAGCTAGCTGGCCAGGTCTTGAAGATGGTTCTTTACATATACTAAGCATCTCTAAGTGTGAACCCACAAACACAATAATATGATTCTTTATGTAGTCAAAGTGATTACATTCACCTCTGTATGTAAAGGGAAGTATTTCCTTCTCACCAAGAAGTCATTGAAAGGGGCAAGGTAAGCTTTGTAGTGAGAGTTTTTGGATGAAAGCAGATTAAAAGAAAGAAATATTAAGATTGGATCCCATCACAATGATGTTAAAGACAAGAAAAGAAAACTGTGAAGGTAAATGAAGGAAAAATATATAGACTAGATTCACCCAAATGTGGTAGGATAGTTATTGGTAGATTATGATGTGTTCGTGCTGTCACTTTCATGAGGGTGGGTTTGGGATATGAATGGGGAAAGGGAAACAGATAGATGATCTTTACAAATATCAAGAAGACAGTGAATGAACAAAATTAGCAAAGGGTAGAGAGCAGCAGGGGAAATTGGAGCAATGGCGTTTGACTCTATCTTCCTTTTGATTCCTTGTGCACTCAGGTCCTGACCACGGTTGCTCAGCTACACAACCAACTGTGTGGCCTAAGAGAATCCAGCTCTTCTGCCTTGTACCAATCATCACAATTGTTGCATGGGGCAGCTATGTAAAGGGAGAATTACAGGAATGTGAAACTGGTGTTACAGGTTAATGCCTGACTAATGCCATTAATTGCTGCCATTATTTGCAAGGTCTGAAGCATAAAATGCAGCAGCAGTTTTCCTGGACATTTACCTGAAAGGCTGATATCTGGCATGATTTGGGGGGCGTAGGTGCAAGAGGTCACCTACCTTACATTGTTTTGCTAACATATGCAAACCTTTGGCAAGTCTTCCAAATTTAAAGGAGAAAATTACAGCATAAATTGTAGTCAAAAAATAAAAGAAAAGAAAAACCAAACTGTTGTTTGGTTTTCCTTCTTCCCTGGGGAGCAGCTGCTGATTTCACTCTAATTTTAGCTGCTATTGCTTTGAGCTAAACTTTCCATTTTTATTAAAAAAAATCAACTTTGAGTCTAGAGGATTACAAGTGCCTGTGCTTTTGATTTTTAATAAAAAGCGAGCATTTACCTCTGAACAGTAGCAGCAAGAAAAGGGAATTAAACCCGAGGCTAGTGAGCTGACCTTTAGAGGGGTGCTGATCCGGAGGGAGATGAGGAGTTTAACACACATCCTTTTTCTTTCTTATGTATACAACTCCAACTAATATTATTCTAAATGTATGTATTGGAAAGGAAAATTGTTTTGATTTTTGGAAAGTTTTTTTTCTTTATTGATTTTGTGTGGTTTCATGCATGGCAAGGGAAAATTAGTCCTTGAGTGATATGCAGGCTGACCTGGTTGGATTTCATAAGGAATTTGAGGTTGATGGTGCTGACATAAAGCGCAGACTAGAAAGAGAAATCACATACCCCTCTCTACACCAGATTGTATTGAATGGGGACTCTGGGGTGAAGCCAGACATAGTGAAACTAATCACTCCAACAGGGCTGGTAAAGTATTGCTTGCAAGTGGGAATATGTGTACTTGAAGTGCAGACAAGTCTCATTTTTTAATCTGTTTACTTGTTTATAAAGGGAAGGAAGCATAGTACATGTAGGTTAATTTGCGTAGGACTTCTGTAAAAAATGAGTGCATTCTTTTGGCATTAACTGAATGCCACTGTTAAAGAAAAATAATCCAGGGATCCATGAGTTTAGTTTACTAAATACTGTTTACATTAGCTACCACCTCCCATCCCTACCCCCAATTCTATAGAATGGTATTTTGTCCCAGCAAAGGGCCTGTCAGTTAATTCATTTAGGACATTCAACAAGCCTCTTGAGCGCAGCCTTTCACTTCTTTTGCTTTCTCTATTCTCCACTCCTGTTACTTGTAGACTGTGTGTCAATCTGATAAAATAAAGGTTGGGAGTTCATGTTTCTATTTGAAATCATTCAAAGTTTAATTCCCTCTGTCAAATGGATCACTACTCTTACAGCATTTAATTATCTTTTTACCATCCAGAAGGCTGTGCCTTTAGAGAAAATATTTGAAGAAGGCTTAATAAGAGTATCCAAATATAATATATAGCTTTGATTTTTGTTTGCATGGATTGTACCTTCACATGGGTATTGACATTAATGAGATGTGTACATTGAGTACTAACTGCGATGTTTAATTGCTTCTTGGTTTTTAACTTTTGTTCTAACTTTAAGGTAGCTAAAATGACAACCATGGGATGGTAGAAAGCTCTCTGAGAGCTAATTAAATGACAAAGGGTAGTTGGTAAAGGTCACACTGACATTTGGCTTGGGATGAGCAGGAGACATAGTGGGCAAAGAACAGCAATGAGGAGGCAGCCTGTGTAGACTTGGAGAATGTCAGGCTGGAAGAACTTCAGAGATCATCTAACCCCTTTCTTCTCCTGGTGTTTGGACTAAATGGAGCCCTGGCTTTTAAAACTATCGTTGACAAGCTACAAAATCTTTAGATGAATAATTTAATTTCTCAATGTCTGGTTCATACACACTTTTGCTGAAATCCCAACTTTCCATTTATGTGGCATAGGTGACCCAAGGGATCCACAGGACTTGACGCCTTCTGCTCTATGTGAAATAAGAGTGCATATGTTATTACTGATCATATAGAAGACACATGCACAAAACAGCTAAACGCAGAAGTTTCTAATCTCTTAAATGAATTCTTGATCCAATTACTTGTATACAAACCACTTTTACTGATGCTAATTAATTTTGTTTTTTAAAAATTGTAGCCTTAGCTATGGCCTTCAATCTCTCTCCCTTAACATCATGAGACTACATAGAGCTCCATTTCAATCAGTAGAATAGTGGACTTAGAAATTGCCCAAACATCCCTCCGAGCAAAGAGAATGACCTCTTCTCATCTTACATGATCTTTTCCTTCACAGTGATATTAATTCCTATACTTACTTACCACCTCATTTTTAAGCACACTTACTTTCTTTGCTTTTCTGCACTGCCCCTTCTGATTTTTTCCCCATCTTTCTTTTCCTGTGTTCACCAACCATTTATGATCACCTACTATTTGCCAGGCACTTTGCAGGGCAAGAAGAATAAGTTCTTAAGTAATAATGACTCCTAAAACAACCTAAAAAGCATTTCAAGGAGAGAACCCCATGGAGAATGTAGGGTTGTATGATGCCTGGTGAAATCCTACTCAGCAGTAACTCCAAATGATCAGTAGTTAAAATTCAGCATCCAGCTGCTTCACCAGGACCTGTGATGAGCCCTGATTATCTGAGTTATATGTTAGCTCTTTAATGTACAGGCAAGAATCCTGCATTGAACCTTCTTTTCCACCCTTTGCTCCTTAACACTATGGCCGAGACCTTTGTGATTTTGATGAAATTTCTCGCTCTATCCCAAGGATCACACTTGATCTTCTCTTACTGATCAAGCTACACTTTTTAATTCTCTTTGCTGTGAGCATTTTGATACTTATTTGAATGTGTCCATTTTTCACCATCTGAATGGCATTAGTTTCTGACCTTGTAGATGGAATTGTAAAATTTAGCTATTTTTCATATAACCAAAGAAAGTGCAGTCTGTTCATGAATCAAAAGTCAGTGTTCATCACTTATAAATTGAATGATGGCTCCAAGCTTCTATTTTCTTCTGGCTAAATTGGCAATACTACTACTACTACTACTACTACTAATAATAATAATAATAATAATGCTGACCTCCTAGAATAACGGAGAAGATAGAATAATGCAAGGAATAAATAGATCAATAATAAAGATATAATTTATCAACTACAATAGTCCACTAAACAGTTTCACAAGCTATTATTATTTCATATTTACACTTATAAATAACTATTTTCTGTGAACTTGTGTCACATCTTGAAACATAAATGCCTCAAAGTCAGAACTTCTATTTTTTATTTTTTCCTTAGCTAGTAGAGAATTTAGGTGCTTGTCATATAAAAAATAATAAATAGGCTAATTGAAATTTTTAAGAGCTATTTGTTTAACATAGACACGTGGATATCACTGACATGCTTTAAAAACATTGTTAACCAGACTGTGGATCAAAATTTAAGAGAAGTCCTTAAACTAGTTTAGGAGCTGAGTGCTTCAGAAAAAGACAACGTAGGCTGAGCCTCTATTTCATCTGGGGGAACTTCTGAGCCCTTACAGAGGCTTCCAGGAAGAAATAGGTCTTGCAGTGAATCTTGGATGCTTAGTGAGCAGAATTTGAGTACTAGAGATAGGGTTCCAAGAAAGATCGATGCAGGTAAGGTGGGTCTGCAGGCAGAAGTCTGGAAGCAAGGAAGGCTGAGTGTTTAGGAAAGTTGAAAGTCACTCAGTTTAGCTGGCATGCGATAATCCTACACACACTACTGCAGTGCAAAGGACACTGGAGAATTGGACTGATTTACCGACCTCCAGGGATACTGTATTTTGTAATTGGTGGCCAATTATATATTTATCTCATTTAGACCTCTTCAGTATCATGACTATTCATTATATTAAGTAACAATTATAAAAATACCAGAAATGGGTATTGCTTTCTGATGTCTAGGAGTTATGGAATCTTTTTCCTTAAAGAGAAAAATGATTCCTTGTTAAATTCTTGATATGGCATTTTTGGATAAGATGAGTTCAATCTTATATACATGTTGACAGTTCTAAAAACAGCAGTACTAATGGTCAAGCTAAAAGTGTGGTGCAGCAACCCCAGAGGGCTTCCAAGGCATCCAGGAGAATGCTGAGTAAAATGGACTCCTGAACTATGTATTTGTCCTTATCAGTTAAAACCATAGCTATATACTCACAGGGCCATTTTCTGTAGACATTCCTGTGGGTTTATTTTCTTTTTATTAATGCAGATTCACTTCCTATTCTGTGAGACGGGAGTTACTATGCAAGAACTCCTCTTTAAGATACCACACATTTTTTTAACTTTATTTTAATTTTTGGCACACTATGTTCTAATTTATTTGTTTAAACACTTCCCACCAGACTCTGAGATCTACAGGGTTTCTTAAAATCCTTGTCATATTTCCAGACTTGGACTACATGGATGACTTATTCACTTGAAAATATTTCTATGAGGATGATATTATTATCAATTTCATTTTATATATCAGGAACCAGTGTAGAGGTTGGAAAATAAAATCATACGAAACGGAAAATCCAGAGTTATTGGAGTCTAGCAGGTAAGTTTAACTCCAGAGCATGGATTTTTAAATACAGCGACTTAAGAACTAAAAAACCTGATCTTTAATCTGAGAGTAACTACAAACTAGATGGCTCATATAAAAAAATTGCATTTAAACAGCCTGTGTCTTGTTTTATCATGTATAAAGTAGCAACTGCAAAACTTCCTTTAGAGGATTACTATAAGAATTACATCTTACGACATGTGTAAAAGTGCTTAGTGTAAGATCTGATGTTAGCCTAAGTTTTTAATAAATGCTGAGTTTTCATTCCTGCCCTGCTTTGCCCTGCTATGCCCTGAAAGGCCTGGGCACCAACCTTGACTTTTCTAAGTCATATGACATCCTGCCTCAATCTGGCCCAGCCTCAATGGGCCGGAAGGTGCTTGCCCTCTCTTGAAGGAGGGAACACATGGACAGTGCCAGATGATTGCTGAGAGGGCAGAGTGGGCTGAGGGATATTGCAGCTGCCATCTCAGTGACCGATGGTGGCAGGGGCCGTCACATCGGTGCAGGGCTCTGTGTGGCCATGCTGGGCACACATGCCTTCTGCCTCTCAGTATTGCTAATGTGAGTTACACATGTAATTATCCAGACAGCAGGCTGAAATATCTCCACAGACAGCTAAATCTCATCAGCAGAAGGGCACGTTTTGTTTCATGTGACTCCAGCGGAGTACTGCCAAGTGTTACATGGCTGTGGTGATTAATTGAAGGACAAGTTTGAAAGTCATGGAGTGATATGTTGCCCCAATAGCCAGGACTCTGTGGCTGAAGAAAAGGAAGAGGTCAAGAAGTGCACCTTTCAGAAAGAAATGATCACACTGGTGTTTCAACTCTGGAGTCCTCACTACAATGTGTTTTTCTTCCAAAGAAATGTAGGTCTGTATTTTTTGTTACAAAGTCCTTGCTACTGATTAGGCTATCATTATAAAATTAAGTAGAAAATCACATTTTAGGTAAAATTTGCTTTGAGAAATATCTTGGTTACTTTTCTCTCCTCGCTGAGACAAAATACCCGATGCCCAGAATTAAAGAAAGAAAGGTTTCTGTCTTTCCCAGTTCATGGAGCTTTCAGTCCACAATCAGCTGGTTCTGCTCCATGGCAGGGTGATGTGGTCCAGAGATAACAGTTCCAGGTGGCAGAAGGCAGTGAAGGCAGCAAGAGCAAATGAGGGGGAAGCCAGCCCCTCTCTTGCCTCACCTTGTAAACAGGCTACCACCCCCTGGGGCAGGTGTCGCACTCACACTGTTTCGTTGCCATCCTCTTGGGCAGTTTGAATCTGTTTGCAAAGTGATGACGCTGGTCCCCTGCCAGGTCACTTAAACTTCTAAAATTCTCAAGTAGACACAGTATATCAACCATGCAGTGTTCCCACTATTGCAAGGAACAACATCTTTAAAGGAAAACAAATATTCTAGAGGTTAGATGTGCATCTGCAGATGAGGAAACACAGACATACACACACACACACATGTATGCACTTGCGAAGACATATTGGTGGTCTTATTTTTTACTACTTTCAATGAAAAAAGCAAAATACTGGGTTTTTGTAGCTTTCTTCACATCTTTTATTGGTCAACTTCTTGTTACTACAGTGAGACAGATGCAGAAATTACTAATAAGGAAAAATATGTATTTAGCTCACAGTGGTGGAGGGTCAAAAACAAGGCACCTGTAACAGTTTAGCTCTGTTCACTTTGTAAACATCAGGCCACAGATGCTGCCGCCTCATGGCTCAAATGCATTTCAGGCTGAGCGCCACCATCTTCACTGAGCCAGAAAGCTGAGAAACATAAGGTAGCTGCATTCACAGTTTCCTTCAAGGGCAGCAACCCAGTGACCCTGAGACTCCACCTCCATGATGTGCCACTGCCTTCGTGTAGGGTCGTCCTGGAGGCAGAGTTTAGCCTATGAGTCTTTAGGGGCCATTCACTGTGCAGCTGCGACAAATCTCCAAGTGGTGTTTGGTTCCTGAGAGGCATCCTCTGGTGTGTGCATGAGGCTGGCAGGCCGTGTGTCTACTTAAGACATCTATTAAGCCTGTGTGTTCTGTATGCATAAGACAAGCTTGTGAGTATTGTTAGTACATTGAAGGCTCGAAAAAAGGAAGAAAACTTAGAAAAGAAAAGAATGGATTGTCAAAAATGTAATAAAAGGAAGACAGTATGGGGAAAGAACAGACAGCAAGCAAATGGCTAGTGGTCTTCTGCCTCTGCAGTGGCAGACTGTCAGCAACTCCAAAGTGGACTGTACAATGCTTGGCTTTTATCCCACAGCTTCTAGAGAGATGTAAAAGAGGATCCCAGATAGGGTTGTTGACCCAACACTTCTAAGGAGTGCTTCTTGCCTGATTTTCTTCTCTCAGTGCCATCTGCCCCCAGTCTCCAAATAAATGATTCATCGATCAGGATGGCTTAAATGGTTGGTCAGGATGGGTCTCTCTTTGATTTTGACTGGGGATAAGGAGGGGAAATTGTGAATGTACAGGAAAATTTAGAGTGATGAAGCTGAAAAGCTTTTAGCTACACAGATCCATACTACATGTCTTTACCTTATTGATAACAATGCCAAGTGGAACTGTAAATATAGTACTGACTGATAGATAGCATTTATTGCTTTCCTTTCTTCTAAGTGTTCTGGTACTCTAAGATGGAAATTAAAATAACCTGGTACTGTTTGTTTTTTTTTTCCTCACATCAAAATTCATCTTTTGCTCAAGGCCTTATTTATTCTAAATTATTGCACAAATTTTATAGGTTTTTTTAGCTTCTTAAACCAAAAGATAAGTTTTTCAATGGATACCCTTACTATTACAACTGCTATTGTCACTATCTTATTATAACCACCAGCAAAGATTTACTAAAAACCCATAGCACTTTGGGCCGCCTGCTTATTGCACAGTTTATTTATATTTTACAACCAATCTTTGATTTATAAAAGTTTATACAAGTAACTAGTCACACAGAAATTTTGTAATTTCCTCCAGATCATTAGCAAATAGTGGCAGGACTGGAATCCATGCTCATGTCAGGTTCTAAACCTTCATGCAAATCATTGTTGTGCAAGGAGTAGGGGTGAAACCCAAAGAAAAAAGAAACAGCAGTCAAATTAAACCTTGTCCCCCACTGTAAAATTTAATGTGAAATTAAAATTAAATTTAATGTGAAAATCCAGGAAAATGAGTAGCTCTAATACTAGTGGTATTAGACATTTTGAACAGTGATTCTCAAATCTCTGATCACACTCTTGTAGGAAGTTTTCACAGGATGTGGTCAAGAAACTCTGGGGTGGGGCCAAGGAATTTATAGTTTAAAACACAGAGAAATTCTCCCCTGATTCTGAAGTCCAGCATGCTTCATGAGCTGCTATTAACATTTAATTAATAGCAGCAGCAATAAATGAAGAGGTAAAATAATTTCAAGTAGAGGGAGTGGGAATTGGAGAATGCTGCATGATATGTTTGGTTTATCTGAGGCTTAGAAAAACATCATGATTTCTATAAAAAATCAACAGTAATTTTAGAATCATCTCAACTAATTATATAAATAAAGAGTATCGTGAAACCTTACCAATGTACGTGGACCTTATATTTCAAAGTATCCTCAAGCTGACATTATTTGATCTTTTAGCCTTTCAAGTAACTCACTATAGTCAACTACTTACCATATTTATGAAAAGAAAACTTCATCTCATCAGCATCACCACTATCAAAATTATCATCCTTTTAAGTTGCAGCTGTCAGCGCTTTGCTTAAGCACTGCATTTGTGGTTTGGTAAGGTCACTTCACTTGTTTGGACTATTTTATTTTTCACATATGTATTGAGGAAATTGGATTAAGTGACCTGAATAATGTGAAAATGCACAAATATAAGATCTTTGGATATTATCCATTACTACTCAATTGTCTTGAGGCATTTTTCTTTAATTAGGAATTGAATATAGAATTGAATATAGACCCACAACTTAAAAGACGAGTTCAAGAATAACTGGAATCTTGCTGGGAAGACTTCAGGCTCACGTCTGAAATCTATATATACAGAGAGCCTCGAGGATTGAAATAGTCCAGGGCTCTCATCGCTGGACAGCTGAAGAGCAGGAAAAGGTTGCCTTGCCTCACTCTGTCAGCCTGTCATTTTAATGAACATCAAAATTGTTCCTTTACCAAATCCGGAAGCCAAAGATCTCCTTTTGCCTGAGAGGGTGGCCTTCCTTGAACAGAACCTGGCTTCCTTCTGAGAGCAGTCTCAGTAGCCAATTTTAGTTGCTAAAAGTTTTGCTCCCACCTGCATCTTGCAAGGACTCGTATTGCCAGAATTCTGTGACTTCTCTTGTCCTTGATTATAATATAAGCAGAAAGCTGCCTTGAAAAGAGAAAGATGTTTTACATGATTTACAGTCTGACCTTAAGATGCTCTTGACAGTGCATCTGAAGGAAAAGAAGGAGCAGTTGTTGCCAGGCAGGTTGAGTTCTCTCCTCATCAGAAGGGTTAAAATAAATATTCTTCCCCTTCCTCACCTTTCTAACATTTCTCTAGCCTATGAAAGGAGAGATGTGGATGCTGGACTGAGAGTGATGAGGAGCAAATCCAGAGAGATGAGGCAAACTTTTCTCTTAGCCAGTGCACATTGGTTTAACTATGGAGAAAAAGGTAAGGAAGGACATGCCAGGGAAGGATTAACCTGGCAAGGGAAGCCTCTAAAACACAGTCCAGCAGAGCAGTATCCAGCAACAGTCTTTTCTGGTGGACCACATATTTCAGCAATAGTAGCAGCTCATTCCTTGGGCCAGCTTATCGCAACCAATGTCATTTAGAATTCAGTCATTCAATCACCTTCTTTGTTCTGATGCCTGGCCCCCTAAACTCATCTTTGATCACATATTCTTCCCATGGAAGAAAGACATTGGCCAAGCTGCTAAGCAGTGTGGGAGCTTTTCCTCACAATGTAAAATAATCAAGTATCATTCTTTTTAAAATGTTCATTCAGAAAAAGAGCAAATATAACATGTTATATTTACATTGCATGGAAAAGTGGATCATTTTGCTAAACATAGCGACCACCTACAATTGCAGCTATTTAAATTTATTGAAATAATTCTAAATTCAAAACTAAGTTCTTCAAACTCATGCTCGCCAAGTACACCAGTACCTTATGAATGTCAAAAACAATGAGTACCAGAGTCTTTTGTTGGAAAGTGCATGGAGGCACTGACTTACTCATCAGGAACCAAACAAATGATGAGTACTGGGAAAATGTGTCCTATCAGAACTCGTTGCCTGCCCAATTCGATGAGATTTGAGACTTCTGAGTACAAAGGTAGGACTGCACTGAGGACTCCTGCATGGCTGGTGGCTGCCATCCTGAGCCCTGTGGGCTACTGAACTGTTCTATTATCACAGAAGGTTTTGTTAGGAACTCTGGAGTAGGGAACAATTCTCAGTTCCTTTAGCAGATCATTAATGGCCATGTGCGGTAACACTGTATAGACCTAGCTGTGTCATAGTTTGTCTATAAAATGGAAGAAAGATGCTGTCAAGGAAGCCAGAATTACATGGTCATTTTAGTATAATTGCTAATTGATGCCTTATAAATAGAACAAATAAGTGTTCATATATTTAAATATTGATGTAAATCACAATGTTGGTTTTCAGCGAGTCTCATAGGAAGCCTATTTAACAATTTGAAGCACCTCCATTTTTCCTATAAAAAGAGACAATGAGAAATATAGAAAGAATGTCCTCAATCTTGTCAAAGAATTACAGGCTACTGTAAATTTATAAAAGGTCTGTTATTAAATATGAACTTTGAAATGAACCAAGCTTCACCAGCAAAAGAACTAATGATGATATCTTACTTTTGTATGCTGTTTCCTGAAATGCTTTCACGTGCATTCTCTAATTTGATGCTTAAAATAACATTGCAAAGTAGATGGGGGAAGAGTGTGCCTTATCATCCCTGTTGTAGGAAGCTAATTTACTTGTTCAAGGTCATAGTGGTGATATTAGCAGTTGAACCTGAGCTCTGGAGTCCTAAGTTTGCGTTTTCTCCTGTTCAAGCACCCTGTGTTGCTTATCAGGACAAGTAATATGTTTGAAAGGAAGGCAACAAGAAAATGAAATAAGAATTTTGAGAATTTAGCGTCTTGAAATACAGACTTTGTGTATGGAGGAATCAAGTGCACTAGAACCTTTGAAAGTCACAAGGAGATAAACAGCCCTTTCATCTTCTCTTCCTACGTGACTCACTAACAGGAAGTAGATTGCGTGCAGTCTTCCTTTAACAGAGCACACGCTGAGCTCTTATTGCATGCTGTACTTGGCAAGCAATGGGGGTTCTAGAGCAATGTGACACATCCCTTGATCCTAGGAGTTCATCTTTTTTTATGGTGGAAGAGATGAATATGTGTTAGCGTGCTACGGCACAGAAGTCAGGGCAGGGTTTATTGTGAAATGCTTTGACAACAAAAAGAAAGGGGTTATCAGTTTTGTCCTATGAGATGTGGTCATGAGCAAAAACCTTTATAATTTGTATAGGCAACACATAAGCTGTAGCTTAGAGAAAAATTAGGAGCATATAGGTGAGTTTCACAGGGCAGAATATTATCTAGATAAGAAATAAACAAAGTAGTTACATTGATTTAAGACAGATAAAAATAGTATACTTTGGTGAACTATCTTCCAGGCATTTTCTGAATTCAATAAAATCATTTTAAATAATACAATAAAATAACACCATGAAACAATGACGATGAGAGGGTGGCTCCTCCGTGTGGCCATAACAACAGTGTGTGTCAGGTAGAGGTAGGGTGGACAGTGAGCTCCTCGAGAAGCTCAGGCTCTGCAAGAAGGAGTTTGTACCAAATCTCTGATACCTGATGAAATCACTGCAGATGAACAGAAAGTCTAGCACTTATGCTTTAACCACATCGTGGTGATAATACCGTGTGGTCTGTTGGTCGATGTTTTTCTTTCTATGGTATGTGTCATAAGTTATTTCTCAAGTCATTAATATTGTTTATAGATGCTATTTAAATGCTATGAGAAAAAATGTGTTGATAAATTATTGTCAAATATTAAGTGCACTCTAAATTTTTGCTATTTTCAATAACAATGCTTTACTGTTTTGTGAATCAGGACTTTTTTTATAGGTCTAATCCAAGAGAAAACCCCATGACACCTGCTACTATAACCATGCTCCAGAGTAGTACTAGAAGGCAAGGACATGTGTGAAATCCACTCCATTTTACAGGATTCACTTTGATATTATCCCCAGCATACAGAAGAGTGCAGCTTGCTATCTTCTGCAGATCCACAGATCTAGGCGTCTGCTAACCCACAGCATATCATGAAGATTGTAGTTCAGTCTTAATATTAGCCTAAGAAAAATATAACCAAGAATGTAAAAAATCTGAGAATGTTATTACCCATCTTAAGTAGTGGTGATGTTTTGATTATCTGCTCTTCGGGATGACGCATCACATTACATTGTACACGTAAGAGATTCCTGGCAGTGTTTGATTGCTTTGCACTAAGTAACACCCGGAAGAAGTGAGAAGGTCTGAGTTAAATCATGAGAGCTTTTGTTTCTTCTGTAAAGTAAATTTATTTGCCCAAATAAAGGCAATTAAAATTATTAAACTTCACTTGACCCATTCTGTTTGTGCATCTCTGTTGTCCTTGGCGATAGCCTCCGTTTAAGGGAGAAACCCAGAAATGCTGAGAATGAACAATGCACACCCTTCATTTTTAAAAGGTTCATTTCTCACTCTGCTTTGGATTACAATGAGTTGTAGTTCAAAGGCTGCCCTGCAGGGAAGCTCATATACCCTATAATTTTAAAGGGCTTCGGATGGCTCTTGGGAAACTTGGTAAAACATTCTATTTAGAGACATGCCTGCTGATATGACACATATTTTTATAGTTATACCTCTTTATTGCTGGGACATAAAACCTGTTTTCACTCAAAATGTGCCTGCTTTCAGAAAATAGGACAAGAGACATGCAGAAAATAGTGATGCTATTATTATATATTATGACTTTTGTTTTATAGTTCTCTTTTCCAGCTCATCTCCCTCCCTTGTAGCTGTGAAGTCTGGACAGCAACATTTTCTGAACTTTTCTTCCTCTTAGCATAAGAGCAATGTGCAGGCTGTGGATCAAACACTGCTGCCACTTCGGAAGCTCTCATTAGCTTTTTTACCTGTTTCTGGCCCTGTAAGTACTCGTGAAAAGACATGCAATGCCTCATGTCTTTATTCTTATTAAAAACTGTCAAGTAGTCAACATTTCAGAAGCACGAGGTGTGTGCTCAGACTCGTCCTACATGGTGCCAAAAATACATGGATACATGAAAAAAGGTGCGGACCTTGGCCTTCCTCACTCTTTCAGTAGATGGCTGTTCCTTGTAAACTCTTGTAGAGATGTATAGTCTCCACTTTAAAAAGTGTAATCTGACTACAGTGTCACCCATCCCTTCATCCTGTCCCTTCTACTCTGGTAATCTGTCTAAGAATGATTCTTTCATGCTTCCCTCCACACACAGAACTGATTCGGGCTCTTGAGAACAAAGACTGGACCTGATTTCACATGCCAATGTCTTTCCAGTGTACAACGCAGCACCTGATACGTGGTAGTCTTTCAATGTTATTTGTTAAACAAATAAAATTATTAATCAGTGTTATTCTAAAAAAGCTAATAATCTATATGGGAACTTAGAGATGGATTGTTTAAATTAAAAACTTCAAATAACTGAAAAACCAAAAATGTAATTAGAAGGCACTGAAGATATAACAGGTACAATGTTTATTTAGGGCTTCAGAGATAGCTCAGCGGTCTAAGTGCCTGCCTAGGCAAGTGCAAGGACCCAAGTTTGATGCCCATTACTGTGTGCATTGCCAGCCCCACCCCAGAGTGCCAAGCCAGCCACCAAAACCAGGTGATGCATACCTGTAACCCTAGCACCAGGGAGGCCGAGACAGGAGGATCATTACTAGTCTGAGCTGCATAGTGAGAGCCTGTATAACATATATAAAATTAAAAAATATATATTTATTTTAAAAAGTTGAATTTCCTCAATTAGGATGATCAGATGTTTTGGATTTGTGTCATAATTAAGACCGCTCTAATTTCCCTTGCTCTTGGAAAGTCATTTTCTTCCATTGTCTTCAGCAGTCTCAATAATTTTACTCCTCAGTATACCACTTCAAAACTGGTCCGAAAAGGTACTTTCAAAACACATACATAACTGTGATGGTTATGTGTAATATACTTTTTGTAAAATTAAGAACCTTTTCATTTTTTGAATTCGTCCTTTTCCTTTTTTTTTATTACTTTTATTGAGAAAGAAATAGCAATGAGACGGTTTCAAAACAGGT
>NDGN010995233.1:0-12727 GCA_002564285.1 Tympanoctomys barrerae | reverse complement strand
GGTACAGGGTCTCACTATACAGCTCAGACTCATAGTGATCCTCCTGTTTTCAGCCTCCCCAGTACTGGAATTATAGGTGTAAGCTACCACTTCCAAACTCAGTGGTCTCAGTGTACCTGCGGATGGGACTGGCAAGGCCTGTGGTGCCAGGTATTGAACCCAGTCCCTATGCTTGCCTAAGCGAGTGCTTAGTTCACTAAGCTATCTAACTGGACCTGATTGCAATTTAAAGACTATTGAAAATGCATAGTCAAGTGTTTAAAATTATCAAAGAGCACATTCAGGGGACTATGTTTTGGTGATATAGTCTGAATATTGGGCCAACAAAGGAACTGTACAAATTGGTGACTGGCATGATTCAAGTTGAAAAGACAGAATTAGGAAGAAAAATATAAAAGTACAAGTTATCCTCAGTTAAAAGACTACCCATCCTGAAAACTGGTCAGTAACAATGGTGCCAGTTGTTGTGCCACTGTTTTCAAGGCAGCTGTACATGACATGTATATATAAGGGTTTGGTGTTAGCTGCTGTGTTTATTGATTTCCCATGACATGGTTCAGTGGTAGTAAAACTTTTAGAGGCTCAGTGCCCAAACTTCAACCCAAAAACGACTTATTCACCATGGAGTGCCAACACTGCAATCGAACCTGAATGCCGTATTTTTAGTTTAGAAAACCAATCATGTATTAACATCTTTTGCCTTAAAAGAAAAACACAATTAGAGGCCCAGCCAGATAGCTCAGTGGACTTAAGTGCCTGCTTAGGCAGACCACAGGGACTGGGATTCCATCTCTGGCACCACATGCTGTGTCCGCACCACCCCCAGGGTGCACTGAGACAGTGACTGACACTAGGTGGGGTGGCAAGTGCCTGTAACCCCAGTGCTTGGGAGGCTGAAAACAAGATTACTATGAGTCTGATCTATGTAGTGAGACCCTGTAGACCTTGTACTAAATACATAAAAAAAGAAAGAAAAACACAATAGCATATGTGCTTTAGGTTTGCTGCTACTGGGTTAACTTACATAAAATTGGAATAATTACATACAGATGCAATGGCCTGCATCTGTAGCCCCAGGATACTAAGGTGAAAAAGATTGCTTGAGCTCAGGAGTTTTAACCCAGTCATAGCAACATAATAAGTCTCTTCTCAAAAAAAAAAAAAAAAAAGAAAAGAAAAGAAAGAAAGAAAAGAAAAAAGAAAAAGAAAAAAAGGAATGACTCACTACCTCAGTACCCCACTGATATTATCTAGCAAAACTTCTCCTTTTCCTTGAGTTGGGTTGCTATCTGATCTTTAAACTTTTTGATTGGATCTATATTTCCTTCAGTAGATAATGTTATTCATTAAAATTACATATGTCTTAACATCGGATAAGCACGTATTTCACAGAGGTAGCACTATATTACTGAATTTTCTTCACTTTACTAAGTCCCAAGTTTAGTTCTGGCCACTCAGTGTGGCCATTCTCATCCTTTATGAGATTAGTGATAGTCTGAACCTAATGCTTATGTTGTACTTGCCCTTTTTTGAAATTGTGATGACAGGTTATTTCTTATTTGTCAAAGTCTCTTTGAATTAATTTCCCCCCTTTTTTTCCTTCCCATGTATGTTATGGGAAAATCTAATAAGGATGCTTTCTCTTCCATTATATAGAGCATTGATAAACATTAGTGGAATCAACCTGATCCCAAAGGGACATCCTCTATCCCTTATCTTTCTTTCCTCTTTTTTTCATGTGAGTGCAATGTTTTCCCCTCTGAGAAATAAATATAGATGAGTATTTCAGCACAGAAACGCTTTATAGAATAAATGCAATCATTTTAATTTTCCTTCCTTCTAGCATTTTCCATCTCTTGACTTATATCAAAACCTTTAATCTTATGAATATTGCTTAGTAATACTGTTCATTTCCCATGTAAACATAGTGGTTTACAACACCTTGTTGGTCTAAGTCCATTCTTAAGACATTATATATGACAGAATTGTTCCTCATTGATAGCCATGCAGCCAAAAATATTAGTTTTCATCATCTCCAAAGTACAGATGAGGTATCAGTCAGAAATTAAAAGGGGGTCAGGGAGATAGCTCAGTAGAATAAGCACTTCCCTGGCAAGCATGAGGGCCTGAGTTCAATCCCTGGTTCCACCTAAGGGAGAAAAAAAAAAAAAAGAAATTAAAGGATCAAGTCACTTTCTATTGTCCACTTAAAGATACATGGTGAAGGTGAGGTCTTAAAGAAGTCTCTGATCTAAAGTCTTTGTTGTTCTTCCTTTGGATTATATGAAAATTTCTACAAAATCAACAATGCTTGGCTTTAACCATGATTTTGAGTGTATCAGTCAGTGTTTACTAGAGAAACAGATATAACACAAGATATTCAAATGTACAAGAATTTACAAGACTAGGACTGGGCAGACAGCTCAGTAGACTAAGGCGCCTGCTTAGGCAGAGTGCAGAGGCCAGGGTTAATCCCTGGTGTGCAGTGCCAGCCCCACCCCCAGGGTGCACTGAGATGGTGATTGACTGGGCATGGTGGTGGGAGCCTGTAATCCCAGCGCTTTGGAGGCTAAAAACAGGAGGATCACTACAAGTCCAATCTGTGTAGTGAGACCCTGTCCTAAATTCATAAAAATAAAAAAAAAAGAATTTACAAGACTGGATGATAGCTTCCCACAGAGTCAGACAAGAAAGCGTGTAGTGGGTCTGTCAGTTGAAGGTCTAGAGCACACTGCAGTGTCCTACAAGGCCATATCAGGGGGCTGATGGTCTGCAATGGAAAGCTGCAGAGTGTATGCCAGAAGGCTGAAGGATCTGCTCTGAAGACTTGTGGCTGGAAGTCAGGAGATGATATAAGGTGGAGGTAAAGACTGGAGCTCCTCTGAAGTGGACCTCTGTCATTTCTCCATTTACACCATCCAGGCAACCAGCCTCTCTATGGTGGGTCTTCCGCATGCCAAGGTGTGGAGTTGCTGAGCCAATGTATTTGAGCTTCTCTTATTCAAATTGACTCAATCCACCATCATACTGAGCTTCACAATTAGAAGGAAAACCATGTAAGACAACTCTGTAATACCAATGTAATTTTATGAGGTATGAATCCTAATACTAATAAATGTAGAACAGAAAGTTATTATACCTACAATTACTACTCAACTTAGAAACCATTAAATGTAGACTTTTATACTTACCTGATATTTAATATTCTGGATTAAAAATGTTTAAATAACTGCTAATATTTGAACAGAAGCTATGGATATTTTTGAGTTACAAAGCTAAAAGATCATCTTCATAATTTATTTTTTCATGATCTATTACATTAGAAGTATTGAAAAGTTATTTTGTACTCACATTTACAAGAAAACTATCAATTCAATAGATGTACTCTCCACACTATTTCTTTAGTAGTTTCTCTCCATCAAATAAAAAGGGAAAATTTGTAGTAGTTGGTCAGTTTTATTATTAATAATATTGGTATTGTAATACTACAATTGCCAAAAGTAGCATAATTCCAAACATAATTATGACTCTTATAAAGTGCGCTGTACTCAGAATGCTCCACTTCTTTCATTGCTATTCAAAAAGAGTCACAAAATTTCATGATGAAGTGCCTTAAATTTGAAGGAAAAAATACAAATTAGTATAATAAGATTTTTCCCATCAAAAATAATTTTGGAATGGGAGAGAACTAAAGTAAACCATTTGTTTAAAAGGCATGTTATTGCAACAGACAAATCATCTTAGAAAGAATCACAAATCTTAAGTCCCTTCAACTCTGGAACACCAAGTACTATGCTGTGTGTACAGCAGAGGGTCAGTAAATATTTGTGATAGACAGAAATTTATGTCAGCAGAACTTCCTTCCTTAAGAGACACTTAAATTGTTCAAATTTTTATCCCTAGAGTTAAATGCTTAGCTAACTTTTTTTCTGAGTTTATGCACAACCAGAAGAGCTCAGATAACCACAGCTTATCATAGAATTTTTCCTAATAAAACAAGAGACATTTTCATGGGAAAATTGCCTCCTCCTTGGCCTTCCTCCCCATTTCTTTTCGAAATCCTCATTCAAAATTCATCTCAGAAACTAAGTGTAGAGATGTGTTTATGCTAAAACATAATACTTCAAGTGATATCTGAGCTGTATTCAGATTGTAGCAGCAACTGTAGCATTAGCCAAGCAGACTGGGAAGTGACCATGGGTATGTGTTTTCAGGTATATGCAATGTCATTTCTTCTCTGGGTCTTTTAATATAATAAACTTTGGCACTGTGCTTTTTTGACTTTCATAGAGAAAAAGTTACATCAGAAATTGCAGGTGAGACGGAATGTGGCCAGTATGCTCCTAAAGGCCACATCAGCTTCTGCACACCAAACCTTGTGAAACTAAATGATGGTTGACAATAAAATCCAAGCTTCTGATTCTTATTAAGGCTCACTATTGAAACTTGATTAGGCCTATAATTACACACCGCTTGAATCAAGAATGTCAAATAATGGGGCAGGACCTCTATAGCTGAAGAATCAACTTACACCCTGGGCTGATCTATGAACAACCCGCTCAGACAGCACTCAGTCATAAATTATCCCACATTTAACCTGGCAAGAATTGTTGAGATGATATTGTCTGACGAGTGTCCAAAACTAAATTCTCCACTTCTGTAACCCTGCTTCCAGGCATTCAGGAGAGAGTAAAAGAAAGAAAAAAGTAACAGAAAGAGAGAGAGAGAGAGAGAGAGAGAGAGAGAGAGAGAGAGAGGACAAATATGACCAAAATGATCTATAGTTTTATGGCTAACAAAACCACAGAAAATATTAGGTTTTTATCAAACACTACTATGTGTGAATGTACAAAGCTAATAATTTTAGTCAACATATTTAACATTGAACTATTTTGTTATTTATTTTTCATAGAAATAAGGAAAGATAAGCTGTTAAAGTTTGTTTTGAAGGAAATTTAAATTCAGTATACTATATGTATGATATAGGACTCACTTAAATATACAAGTGAAGCAGTATATTATTCTCTATTTCCTGAAAGTTGAGTAAAACTTAATTTGAAGGAATGTGAAACAGTATGTTGCTCGTAATGTAAGGAACAATTTTAAACAAAAAATCTCTATTGAAATTCTTTCTTGGTCTTAAGAGTTTTACAGTGCTTATCAGTCATAATACGTACGTAGCTATCGCAATACAGCTACTGCTATGATCTACGAGGTC
The DNA here is from genome assembly GCA_002564285.1 of Tympanoctomys barrerae. Classification (NCBI taxonomy): domain Eukaryota; kingdom Metazoa; phylum Chordata; class Mammalia; order Rodentia; family Octodontidae; genus Tympanoctomys; species Tympanoctomys barrerae. The sequence goes on along the minus strand of NDGN010995233.1, from coordinate 7,509 downwards.
TAGCTGATCATATCACAGTGAAAAAACTGCTTGAAACTGGCTAATGCACATGTTCAGGATGTGTGAGTCATGATACTAAAATACGGCATGTCTAGGCAAGAAACATCATGATCTGGATATTTTAAAATAATTTTTGCCTTGTGACTCTATGGCCTACGCTTACCTCACACCTTGGTTTTATATCAGTCCTGTTGTCTTGGATTTCACTCCCCCTAACTGAAATTATCTTCTAGGTTCTGCCAGACTTTGGTGGTATGGATTTGGTGGAGCCTCATTTTCCCTTTCCTTGCATTATTTATTTTAGAGTGGGTCCTACGGCTTCTCCGTCTTAGTGGGCATTATGATCTTGGTTCAGTATTACGTGGGTCAGTGAGATCGTTTCGTTGGTTCTGAGTGCGGTGAACCATTGCAAGTGGCTAAGTGCCAACTATATCAGAAGATAAAGTACCAAGGCCTTCTAACGTAGAAAAGAATGAACCTAACAGTTTACACATGAAGCTAAAGCTCACAACTCTATGTTTTTCTCCAGAGTTATTTAGCTAAAGAGCTTTCAACCTTCTCACTTTCCAGGTATTTTAGGTCAGCTTGCTTCAGTGAGATGTTAACATCATGCTATCTGCATTTTTTCAGTTTTTAATTCTCAAAACATCTACAAGCAAAATGATTGCTTTTGACATTATTTGACTTTCTTGATTCAAGCAGGGTGTAATTATAGCCCTGATCAAGTTACCGTGAGCAGCCTGAATCCAAAGAGAGATATCACATATGGAAGCCTTATGGTTAATCACAAACAGATACAACTGAGCTTCCCTTACTGCTTGTTTTATTTTTAAGATGACTTCTATTTTTAACAATTAATATAATAAGAAAAGTCTAAATATAAGCAAATGTTAATATGCATTTGGTGTTTCAATTATGCACTAAATTAGAAAATGAATGTAAATTTCAAACTATCACTCTCAAATTTGCAGCACAGTTTTATGCAGACTTTTAAATTGAAGTCTGCATAATATAATATATGCATTTATCTGCCACTGAAAGTGGCACTGAAAGTGCAAGCTTCAAACCAGGGCTTCGAGGGGTAAATTATCCAGTCAATTTAGTTAAAAATAATCTGAGAAAAAAAAAAGGAAAAATTTAACTTTTTATCTCATATAGATGTATGAATGATAATTCTTATCATCTTTACATTCCAGGTCATAGAATGACACAGAGTGTTTAATGTGCAAAGTCAAGTTTCAAGGAAAGAACACATATAAATTATCACACACGTTTTTATTTACATTCCTATTTATCCTAAGTGATCTTCCAGAATGATTAATTCTCTGTCCTTACTAAAGTGGAGCCCTACTTCCAAATGCAAAATAAAGTTAGTATTAAGACAAGAATTAATGTAACCAAAGAGAATTATTTCTGATACTCAGAAATTGTAAACAGAAGCAAAGAGGACTGTCCACCATCCTTAGTTTTGGGGTGGGTTTTTTATTTTTTTATTTTTAGGGAAGGATCTACAGGGTATTCAGGGTCTCACTACTAGATCAGACTAGTAATGATCCACCTATTTACAGCCTCCCAAGAGCTGGGATTAGAGGCGCATGCCACCAGGCAGTCTCAATTGCTTCTCAGTGCACCCTGGAGGGGGATCCGGCACAGCAGGCCCGGAGATCAAATCCCCAGTCCCTGCACCTGCTTGTAGGCGCTTTAATCCACTGAGCTATTCAGCTGGCCCACACCATCCCTAGTTTAAATGTGAACAATTTATGAATAATTGAGATAGTTCATTGATAGAAGTTTAAAATTTTAATAATTTTGAGATTCTTAATATTTAATTTAACATAGTACCTCTAAACTATAGTTACTAACCAGCTACTAAATACCAAAAATATACAAAATATAAATATTTAAAACAGAGCTTAAAATTGAATATGTACAAAGTGATATTATAAAGGGGTGGTACAGATGAAAAATAAATTTGAAAATAGAAAACTTAAAGTTTTCACATATATTTCCCAAAGATAATCTAATAAATGAAAAACAAAAGATAAAATAATAGCTAACTTATGTCAATGTTAGCAGCACAAATTGAAAAATACATATACCTGGCTAAAACTTTGTGATCACTGAGCAATATTTTTCCTTAAAAATATTTTTCCATAATATACATGACTCAGTTATTGAAGCTAAAGTTATTATCATGCACATCCTATTGTGGGTTGAATTCTGTCCCTGCAAAAGAAGATATATTGACTTTTTCTTGTACGAGGGATCAAACTCAGGGACTTACACTTGCCAGGCAGGTCCTTATGAAACTGAGCTATCTCCCAGCCACACCCTAAAATATATTGTAATCCCAATCCTTAATATCTGTGAATGTGATTTATTTAGAAAGAAAATCTTCATAAACATGATAAAGTAAAAGTGAGCTATTGGGATGTACAATATGATAAATATTCTTATAAAAAGGGGGACGAGTCATGTGAAGGTAAAACAAACATGGAGAATTCCATGGGAAAACTGGAGAAGAATGTGAGCTTCCATCGTAGTGACAAAATGCTTGAGGATCCCAGTTTAGAGGAGGAAGTGCTTAACTTGGGTCATAGTTTTGATCCAGGTTCACTTTATCCAGTGCTTCTGAGCCCATAGTAAAGCAGAAAGTCATGGCAGAAAGTGTGTGGTAGAGCAAAGCTTTCTTCATGGGAGACGGCGGGTAAAAAAAGCTGAGAGACCCAGAGAAGAATGGATTAAGTTCTGATAGAGCATCCAAATCCACAATGCCTGATCCCTTGCCTTCAAATAATTCCCATCTTCTCCAGTAATGCTATCCAGTTATGATTAATCCGGGGATGCATTTGTAGTCCTCATTATCCAATTGTTTCCACAATCCAGCAGCAACCAAAAACAAGCCAAAGCTTCCAAAACAGGCCTTTTGGGTGGACACTCTGTACCCAAATCAGAACATGAAGATTGGAGCCACATGGCTGGATATCAACAAACACCAAGGATTGTCAACCAGTATCAAAACTACAAAGAGGCAACGAAGGATTCTGTCCAGTATCTCAAAGGGAGCACATCCCTACTGGTTCCTTAGCTTTGGACTTCCAGCCTCAGAACTGTGAAGCAGGCTGGGGAGATAGGTTGGTGGTCTAAGTGGCTGCCTGGCAAGTGCAAGGACCCAGGTTTGATCCTGGTACCACATGCCTTGCTGCATAGTGCCAGCTCCAAAACCGGGTATGAGGGTGCATGCCTATAATCCCAGCCCTGGAGAGGCAGAGATAGGAGGATCACTAAGAATCCGAGATGCATAGCAAGACCCTGTACCAATAAATAATAATAATAATAATAATAATAATAATAAAACTCTGTGAATCAGTACTTTTGTTGTAAGACCTCAGTTTGTGAAGCTTTCTACAACAGCTACAGGAAGCTAAGGTGGACCTTCACTGGTACTGTTCATGGTATTTGGTTTTAAAAGAAAACATGAAAATTATTAATTAAAATTTGATGTGCTGATATCTTCATCAATCACTCTGCAATAGCGATGGTTTTCAGTTCCGGGGTCTGACTGAATCAAGTCTGAGGTTTCAATGTTATAAGGCATACTATTTTAAAGATGTAAAATCAGCACCGGTTTGACATGTAGTATCTTATTTATTCTTTATGCAAATATATTATATTCCTAAATAGATCATCAGAAATTCACATAAAAAGGATCATTTAAAAATTTAGAACTGCCGAGCAGGATTGGCATACGCCTGCAATTCCAGCACTCAGGAGCCTGAGGCGGGAGGAAGGTTACGAGTTGGAGACCAGTCTGGATTGCAAAGGGAGCTCAAGGCCAGCCTGAGCTGCATCGCTAGACCTTGTCTTAAAAAGACAAAAACAAACAAACAAACAAAAAGAACTGGTTCATCTCTGGTGAAAAAAATCTTTTGATCATTCTTTGCTTAAGACATTCACTTTTCTTTTTTCTGATTCTTTATCACTTCTCACTTAAAATCCAGAAAGAAAAAAGAACCCCACTGATCTGATAAACATATTCTCATTTTAATGATGTTTTGGTTGGAGCTATTTTTCAGTAAGAGCAAAATACTTTTTGAAATCACATATTTACTTGAATATTAAAGGAGCATTGCTCAATGATGAAAGCAGAAATTTTATTATTATTTGCAGTGTGACTTGACTTGTTAAGAGATGGTCAAAATAAATTTGGCCAAGTACAGGAGTTGTCTAGGTGTTGGGCTGTGTCTTACAAACACATCAGCATTATCCACTGCTCACCCTTTTCGATGATAAATCTCAGACATTGTGTTCCAAATATCTATAAAAGCTGTATTAATAAATGCGTATAATCACTATTATTGTATCCTTTGTATGATATTATTAAGATAATGCAAAGACATGTAAGATTTTTCTTGCCTCTAATAAGCTTACCATCTAATTGAGATGATAGTATATGTGGAAAATACATCAAACGGAATGTAAAGTAGCACAAGGGGCTGTCTTCCCTTACGGCATGATTGCTTGCTATTCAATGGTTTTTGAATATTATGCTCTGATGTTAGCCTCAAGTTCAATAGGTGCACAAAAATCCTGGAATTGTGCAGATGTAAAGCCAACACTAATGTGTGGAATGTATTTCTGTGCTCTAGAATTTTTATTTGTAAGGAGGGTTTTGTAGGGGTCTCAGCTGAGGCCTGCATTGGGGTGTGTGGCAGGCATGGTACTGGATGTTCTTTCTTTGAACTGAAGAAAGGAGCAAGGACTGACTTGGAAGAGAAATTGAATGGAAGGCATCATTCAAGGGTATAATATGAGTTGGGGCCTTAAAAATGGGCAAATCACAAAATTAGAGATGAGACAGGAAAATTGAATATTATATAACAGGTAATGCTGTGAAGCCAGAAGATTCTGGGAACATTGAAAAGGTATAGATTCAGACATGAGTGAAATATTAAAAGAAAGCTCATACCTCCAAGAAAATAGGCACCTCCAATGAAGAGAAATGTATATGATTTTTCAGAATGCATGTGGAAGTGATCCACGAAGTGGCTGCTCTACATGGGGAAGGAAAACCACTTGTTTCCTACTAAGCCTGTCTACTTAGCTCGTCAATGGTTTGTGTTCACTTCACCTTTCAAATGTACAAAACATCACTGTGGGTGTTGTGGAATACAAAGATGAATGCTAGGAGGGCTATCAAAATTGTGAATGGGAAGTTCAATACATTTTATTTCAAATTATTTTAATTACATTTTTCTCAGTAAGGAAAAATAGCATTTCATCCCTGCTTCTTCCCTTTAAAATATGCTCTTTGGTTTTCTTTGTATAGAAGCACAGAGCTTCTCAAAGTGTGAGTTTAGGCATTAACTTAATTGTTAGCCTCCCAAAGATAATTGTCTGATTGGAAAGGAGAATAAACACAAGAAATGTTTTAAGAGCTAAATCTGCTCAGATTTATTGTATCTTTGATTGACTGGGGAAATGACTTTCAGTTGACATCTGAGCCAACAAGTTAGCTGAAATAAAATTTTGCTTAATACCTTTGCATCAATAATCTAGGCACAGACTCATTGATTGAGAAAGTCTGATCAATAGAGTATTACTGGCTGCCTAACTGTAACTTTGCCAGACTTTTTTGTTAATTCTGCTGATGACCTTCTTACCACTGCTTTTCAGGTTCACCTTTTTTTCCACTTTGAAATTCAATTTGCTCCATTTGCTGTTATTTAAAGAATTTACACATTCAATTGATTTTATCCACCTACAGTAGTTAGTATATGATATGCAAAAGATTGCACCTGGTTGTTGTGAAGCTTTATAATTTTCAAAGTATTCAGCTTAAGAAATATTTTCATACCAAATATAATGGGGAAAATTACACAAAACAATCAAGTAAGAAGTCTAAAATGGAATAATCTAGTTTTAAGTGACGCACACAGCGAAGAATCTAGAGTATTATAGGATGTATTATTGCGCTGAAGAGAAAAAATGGAAAGAAAATGTGGTTCTAGTTTTCAGAATAGCGGATAGCAAAAGAAAGATAGGGGAATGCCTCTTTTTTCTTCCAAATGGTGAAAAAATTCTTGGAAGACATTAGAGCTTAGTGATGCGTGGAAACAGTTGCTGAGAAAAATGAAGAGTCTGAGAGCTTCACCTTACACTAGGTTTCAAAGATGCTAACAGAAGACACAAGAATTTTAATAAGAATCAAAGGCCTTCAAACTCACAGTGAAAGCACTAGCCAAAGCATTGGAATATTTTCTGGTTCTCCAAGCTCTAGTTCCACAGAGCAAGCAAAAAGGCCAACAGCTCCTGCACACGCAGCGCATGGTGCTACAGAAGAGGAACCAGTACGTAGGCGCTCCAATCTTTATTGTCAATAGTAGGCACACCTGCCCTTTGCTCTCCAAGGAAACACCGTGTCTCCCAAGTTTGGGCTAACAAATTTATGATACTCCAGAACAGAAGCTTTGTCTCCTTTCTTGCAAAACCTGCAAAAATAAGACATACTCTTGGAAAACTGTATCCCCACAATTATCTGCTATGAATCTCTCATTTTATATTTATCAGAAGCAAACAAAGCTGAGACTTGAAGAATAGCTAAATCCCTCATGCCTCTGTTTCTTCCACTGTAGCTCAAAAGTTCAATCTCACAGCTTAGTGTGGACCTCATCATCACCAAGACCTAACTAAATCTCTAAAGAACCAAGTCCACATCATCTAGTCTCTAGCCACAACATCCTTCTCTCTCCTAAGGGTCTATCCCCGGTCTTCAGGACCTCAGCTTCCATCCCTGGACTTCTTCCCACCTATCAGCAGCCATTTGTCTTCATTTTCCTTTACTTCTAGATGGTCCAATATTTTATTGCACCTTTTCATATCCTCAATTTCCTCATATTTTTTGTCCTTGGAATTTCTTCTAGGAAAAACGTAATTTTAAATAAAATAACTACCAAGTTTTTCTTTCATTGGACCTAAGCAGCTGAGAACTGCTAGTGAAAACAACACAAGTGGACAGATTGGCTTCAGCATAAATTTATGGTCTCTAATCTTGTCCTAACTCAACACACAGTTTTTAGCTCTGTCATCCTTCACAAACCTAATTCACTCTGGCCCATATTTCAAAGAAATGGCATCATTCCTTCTGGTGAGGAAAAGAACAGTTGCCAGATAATTTTTTTCTCTATTTATCAACACCAAACCTAAAAAAACCAGCTACAATGCCAAACATCTTATTCCTGTGCTCAACTGAGAAAAAGAAATCTCTACCCCATTTAAGGTTGATTCTGTTACTGGTGTTCCAGAGTTGTGTCAAGCCTACCTATTGTTCTGAAAATATCCATTTACCATTCTTCTGAACTAACAAAACTATAAAATAATGATGAATCATATGTCCACCCAGAATCAAGAGTACAATTTATTTTTTATTTTTTTATTATTTTTTTCTTTCAGAATTTTATTGATAAACAGCAATTAGATAGTTTAAAATCAAATCGTTAGGACAGATTC
>NDGN010994562.1:0-10621 GCA_002564285.1 Tympanoctomys barrerae | reverse complement strand
TCCTTGCACTTGCCAGGCGGGCACTTAGACCGCCGAGCTATCTCCCCAGGCCATACCCACTATTTTTCAATAAATAAAAATTACAAAAGAAAGTAGAGAGAGAGAGGGAGAAGCTTATAAATTACAATAGTAACTTGACATATTAGTCCATGGAAATGGAGTTTGTTTAGATCACTAGCCAGATAAACTGTTAAATAATACATCAGGAAAAAATGAGGAAAAATGAAAGCAGAGTTTATGTTTGATGGTACTAAGGAATTATTAAGTTTTAAATGTGACTATAGCTGTGGTTATGTGTTTTATTAATAGCAGTTTTATAAGTAAAATAAACCACGCGTTTGTAATCACTTGGGCTGGATGCTGGAGTGCATTAGACCATTCATTTTCCTTTATCTGAATCTTTTGTAATACAAATGAAGACAAAAGACCTCCCCCCTCCTATAGGTCTTTCGGAAGTTCAGTGAAATGCTGTGTGTAAGCTGCCGGTGTGTGGTCAGTGCCCGGCTCAAGGGCAGAACGGCCCACACTGAGCTGTTCAGAAGCCACTGTGTTGACTTCCGTGCATTCATGAATTGTTCAAAACACCTACAACAGAAAAAGCCAGGTACCCACCAGCTCTCAGCAGGGCAGCCCTGGGGGATGGGCAGTGAGCGAGGGTCCCAAACAACGCGCTGGGACCGCACTTCCTGGGCCTGAGTGGGCCGAGGCTGGGGTTCGAGGTGGATGAGGTTCGGTCCAGCAGGGCAGTCCTGGCCAGGGTCTCCAGCGCTGCAGGGTCACACCTCCGTCTCCCAGAGCAGTGAGCCCCGCCCAGAGGAAGCCGCAGGCCTCACAGGAGTGCTCTCTCCAGACCCGAAGGAGAGGAGGGGCCCCCACCTCCAAGCGCAGCACCCCTGAACCCGTCCCTGCCGCAGTAAGAGCAGGGACGCTCCTCTGGAAAACCAGCACTCCGCTACTGGGTAGGGTAAGAAGTTCAGGCTGCAAAAACCCTCTGTGCCCGGCTACTGTTTCACCCTCAACGGGGAGGCAAGGATGCCTCTGGGTCCGGGATGGGCTGAGACCTGGGCAGTAGTCCGTTAGAATGCTTCACCTAAGTAAAACAGGTAGCAGTAAATCTCCTGCCAAGGGCGTCATGCTAGGGGTGTGACACGGTGGTCTCTAAGCCGCAGAGAATTCAGAGGAAGCTTCCACAGGGAGAGAGGGAGGGACAGGAGATGACCTATTTCAGCAACCTCCTCAAAACCCAACCCGACTGAACCACGCATCTCTATATCAGCGCAGGACAGGCCTGCTCCACGAAGGGCCACGCTCTCCGGAACAACTGCAGCTTCATCCAGCCAGCTGGGCAGTGTGGAGTCGCGTGTGTGGCACCAGCAGGACCAGGCACAGGGTCCCCAGCGGCCTGGCCGGGTTTATGCTGATCTGCTGGAGTTGAGGACTCAATTTAGGCCAATAAAATCTCGTTTATCGTGTGTGGCTGGGGAGCGGCATATAGAGGCTCATTTATCTGGTTGTAAATGAGCTAGATGAGCTGAAGCTCACAAACACATTATTCAGCAGAAATGAGAAGTTATTCCGGCTGTTATCAGGGGGTAATGAAAAGTAGTGAAAGCTCTACCACCCTGACCAGCTATTGGGAAACAGACTTGTAATTTTTACTTATTTATCTCAAGAGCAAAGGAATAACCAGCTGGGCGGGGCTTAGGGGGAAAGACTACAGAGTGGAGAGAGAAATGAAGTTAGGCAGGGTCTGGCGCCATTATCCAGAAAACAAATACCCTGTCTGGACTCTAGCTGCCCCTCCACTCCGGGCGCTCACCCCTCACCCCCAGAGCTCCCTTCCCAGGCACTCCTCCCAGCTGGGATGGTCAGAGCATAGCAAGCCACTGTTTTCATCATGGTCATCCCTGAGGAGACCATTTCTCAGCCCTGTTCCTAGCCAGCTCTGAGGAGAAAGGCTACCTGACAGGTGAATTTTTATTTCCTAAGAAATGAGGGCCTGTTCTAGCTTCCTAGAGCCTCAGCTCAGTTGTCGCCTAATGAAGAAGGGACTCACAGACTGACAGTCTCCTGTGGGCTTCTGCGAGGACTGAGACCAGGTAGTGCCTGAAGGCCCTGAGGCATCTCGGGAGTTCGTGGTGTCTGCTGGACTGGCTATGGTCCCCAAGAACCCTGCCTGCTCATGAACAGCGTGCCTGGTGCTTCGGCAGGTCCCTGAACTCCCAGTGCAGTTTCCTAGATCCAACCCTCTTGTTTCCCAGTGGAACTGTGGCCCTTGATAAGACTGTCCAGGATCCACTGTCTACACCATCACTGTGGTCTGTGGCCTTGTGTTGGCAGGGTAGCTGCGAGTTTAAACAAGAATTTGTGCTCTCACTGCAGCCTTCTCAACAAACATTTTCTCACTGTCCTGGACATGAGAAGTCCAGACCAAGGCGCCAGCAGGATGGTCTCCTGGGAGGCCTCAGTGGGGCTCCTACATGGGCAGTTTCCTCCACCCACAGCGTCACATACACGTGTATCTTCTGTATCTGTGTCCTTGTCTCTTATGAGCACACCAGCCATTGGTTAAAGGACAACTCTCACAACTTCGTCTTAATGACCTCCTTATAGACCTGATGTCCTACAGCAGTTGCGCTCTAAGTTCTCAGGGCTAGGACTTCAACAAGGAATCCAGGGGAGGACAAGTTCAGACCCGAACCCCTGTTACAAAGAAACTGAGGCCTGCAGAGATGGCGTCCTGCAAAGAGCAATTCCAGCCACGAGTTCATTTCCAGACAGGACCAATTCAGGTTTTCGTTTTGTTTTGTTTTGTTTTGTTTTTGACTCCTAAAGCTTTACTCAAAACTTCATGCCATGCTTATTTATAAGACTAGAGGGATTTTCCCCCAGGCCCCTGGTGAGCAACCCTCCTTGAGCACTCTCTGGCTGAGAAGCCAGAGCAGTCGGCAGAGGCCCTTCTCTGAGGGGTGCTCAGGCTCGGGGAACATGCTTTCTTTTCCTCCCCTTCTCTGCCTCTTTTAATTTAGAACAAACTGTCAGAAAGGGTGATTGATCCTTACCCGAGCACAGCTCTGACTGCAACTATCTGCTCTAACTAGGACACATGAGGCTGGGGTGGCTTCCAGCTCTTCAGACAGCTTAAGACTGAGACTTGAAAGTTTAATAGCTTTGCTGCCTGCTGAGAATGGTGCAGCCTCCCTTGAGGTTTCCAATTTTCTTTTTCAATGATTTGAGCACTTAGAAAAATGTGCTGAGCAGTTGGCCCTCGAGGCAGAACATCTATACCTGAGTAGAGTTCAGGGACTCCCTGTGGTGCTTGGCTCTGGCTGCCCTGCCACTCCACCCTAGGAGGTAGGCACCACCTCTGCCCCAAGTGACACCTACGTCAGTAGTTTCAAACGCTACCAGGCTGGCATTCCTGCACCTAGCACAAGCTCCACGGGTGACTCGGGGGGCTAGGAGCTTGTTGCATGAGGTAAGAGGGCACCTGCAGTAGCATGTCACCTCCCCTGGTGCCATCTGCGAGGGTTTGTGCACATGGTGTAAGTCCACCAGCAAAGGCCATGGAGGGTGTACTCACAGGCAGAGTCAAGTTTGTTAGCTTGCTGCAGCAGAAGAGAAGCATGCTGGGAAAGCCAGGGGCACCTGGGGAGGAGCGGGTCAGGTTGGCCTTGCTGGGGGATGGGGCCAGTGCTGCGTGATTGGGCTCAGGTAAGGGAGTAAGCGCTGGCTCTGCATTTGGTGCTTGCAGGATATGGCGACTGGTGATCTTATTAACATTTCCCCAGAAGGTAGAGGACTACAGCAGGCTGAGAGGGGCAGCCGGCATGGGAGCAGCCCTCACTTAGCCTTGTGTCCACTCCCAAGTGGCTGGCTTACAGTGTGTCCTTGCCTCTCTGTTCAGATGTAGAGGTTTGGTGTGCCCTTGCCTCTCTTTCCCGCATGGTTCTGGGTGTCCTTGTCTGGTTTTACGCTCTACTTTGTGAGAATACTGCAGCCTCTCTGTTGGCTAGGATCTCTGGGACAAGGTCTGCAAGAGAGGAGTCAGTTGCAATCCACAATCTGCGCTTCCTGCAGTATCTGAAATAGCAAGGTCTGCACCCTGCTGGCTACTAACCATCAGGCCATGCTTGGACTTCTTCACACCAAATCAGGCTTCCTTAGCCTCCCTGTGCAACAGCCTAGGCAGACTAAAGAGACAAGACCAACCTGTTGGGGAGCTCACACCTCACACCTCACACACAGGACCTGCAGCCAGGGGCTGAGGAAAAACTTCTGGGGAGGGAGCAAGGAGGGGGCTGTGCCTTTCCAAGGCTCACAACAGCTGAGCACGTCTCATTTTGCTGTCTTCTTCTCTCCCGTAAGAGTCCTGCTGGCAATTGTGCACCTAAGTGATGAACAGATAGAACAGTGCCAAGTCCCAGCCAGCTTTGTCCTTACCAGAAGAGAGGCTCTGGCCTGGTTACTGACTCCTTGAATAGAGTCTACCTCTCTGAAGTGAGAAAAATAAGCCCTGTTTCATAGCATTGTGGCCTATGGACTAGAAAGTAAGTTCCCTGCTGTTTCTCTAGCACCCACGGTGGTGCCAGGCACATCGTAGGTGCCCAATAAGCAGTGCTTACATTGTCAAATGGAAATGCCTGGCAAAATAATAAGTTAATAAGACACAGCTGCATTAGTTTCCCAGGGCTGCTAGCACAAAGCATCACAAATTGGGCAGCTTAAAAGAACAAACAGTCCTGGAGACTTGATGCTGGAAATCAGGGTGTCGTTAGAGCACCGAGGAGAAGCTGCTCTGTGCAGCTGTCCTGGCTCCTGGTGAGGGCTGGCCATCCTTGGCCTGCAGATGCGCCACCCCAGTCTCAGCTCTCACCCCCTCTTCATGCCTGTATTCAGATTTCCCTCTTCTGAAAGACATCCCTCACATAAGAGGAAGGCCCGCCCTAATGACCTATCTTAACTCAGTTTCATCAGCAAAGACCTAATTTGAAAAGAAGGTCACATTCACAGTTCCAGTGCTGGACTTTAGAACTTGAATGTATTTTTTGAGTGGTACCTAATTCTATGCCTAACAGTAGTTATTACTTGCACATTGTAATCCTGACTTCCAACACTTTGTCCTGTTTCTTCAAATGCCGCTCCAAAAAAGTTCCAGAGATACCAGTATTTTTGTGCCTAACCCACTTCCTTTTCCACTTGAAATGAGATTCCCTTGTCAAGTCACAGTGGGGAGGTAGCATTCAGAAAGGAGGAAGTACTGCTCATTCAGCGGAAACACAGTAAACGTCACTAAGTTATGTGTGATCTTTGAACATGTTAGTCCACCTCTCTGTCCTCAACAGTTACTGGAAGGGACCGGATCCCACTGGTATCATCCTGAGAAACATGGGAAATAGACCAGATTCCCTTTCATCATTGACAGGTAGGTGGGACAGACCCTCTTTGTAGACACGAGGAGACCCGGTACAGCTGCCTCCCCACTGGCCCTCCTTCTGGTTACTAGTCTGCCCTGGCACAACCCTTCCTTCTGATCAGAGGGCAGAATTCTCAGACCTCATGTAGACCTTTTTAACTCTACTCAGCATCTTCAAGCAAGGGGCAAAGCCTAGAAGACAGTGGGCCTCCCATGATCCTATTTCTCCGATCCTCGGAGGCTCAGTTGGTGGTTGGCCAGGGCCAGGGATATTTGGAACATGGTAGCCACTAAGGATCAGGCGATGGTCTAGGCCCCAGCATCGATAAAGAGCAGTTTATTAGCTCCTACAATTTCCAGACTATATCCCAGAGGTTGCTAAATGAAGGTGAAGGGAGAAACTGTCCAGATTGGAATTTACTGACAGTAAAAAAGACCACACCTGATCCAAGTTCACCAAATTCCATATTAAATTAAACCAATGAGCAGCTGAGCTGTCCAGCTTGTGTTTAGCACCTGTGTGTAGCTGATGCTGAATACCATGGAACCTCCTTTTCCTTCTTGGACACAGGACTGCGAACAGCCCCAGTGACCCACCACTGCCACACTGAGAACCCTCAAGAGGTTCTCAATTCCTGGATCTGACAAATACCTAGCCCAATGCTAGCACAAAGAGGAACAGAAGGCAGGCAGGAAGGTAAGAGAGGACAGAAGGAAGCTGAGTCAGTGTATAACAGTGGCTAATAGTGGAAGCTATAGAGGAGTTCAGAAGGACCGAGTGCAGATTCTGGCCCTGCCATTGACCAAAGTTATGACTGGTGACAAATCTTTTAACTTCTCTGAATCTCAATGGTCTGATCTGTAAAATGGGAATAATATTAATCAGGCTTGTTGAACTAAATTATCTACTTAGAGAACTTATTTTAGCATCTGACTATGGTAAGAACTTAGTCAACTGTGGAAATGACTTGTGCCACTGTTTGTAGTAGTTGAAATCATAATAGCCATGTGTGTTGTGCTGCCCTCTTGCCGCCAACTGCCCAGTCATGTATGCAGTACCTGGAGGAAAGGAATTGTATTAGCACAGTGCTATGTAGGGCTTAGGCCCTGATGTCTCCAGAGCATCACATTTGGGACAGCAATCCCATGTGATTTCCAGGCCAAGACAGAGTTCCGAGAGTCCCCTAGAGCTGGGGAAGTCCCAGGGACCTGCCTCTGGCTTGGTTATCTTGTCAAGCGGCACCGCCTGCAAGCTGTTCCAAGAATGGACTTGCCTAGCTAGCATCCTGCCCTGCTCCATGCAGAATGTTATCTGTGTCAAGTCCTGGATTCCTACAATCACCTCACTGCCAGAGCCACCCGTCACACAACTCAGGCCACCCTGTGGTCGCTCTGTTTGTGTCAGAATTTCCATGACAGCTCCCAATGTCCTGAGGATTAAAAATCAACCGTAAAATTTCACCCTGCCCCAAGACTTTACATATATTAGCTAGCATATCCGTCCCTATTCTCTGCTGGTTCTATTCGTGACAGAAGAAACCCACCCCACAACATACAGAGACTTAGCTCTTTCCACTGCATTTTGCACTGAACTGTGGTTTACGTCAGGGCTGCAGCTTGATGTCCAGGTCCTGAGCACCCTCTCAGCTCACCACACAGTGCCCCAATTCCCATCTCTCCCACCTTCCCCTCCTTCCTCTGAGAAGCAGATAATTATATCTGCCATCTTAGTGGCATCCTGTTTGAAGCTTAAAGGAAAATAACAGGAGTGGGAAAGGCTTTGTCACTGTCGGAGATTAGGCTACAACTCCTCAGCCGTGTGTGTAATTAGTGTCACATGGAAGCACAGAATCTTTAGTGCTGGTGGCATGTGTTGGCCCTGCCTCTTTCCTTACCAGCAGCCTCAAAGTGTGACATTTGTCATGGTAGCTAATATGAGGCTGTCACAGAATTCGCCTTTATTCTGCTTATTTTTTTCTGTTCGTCAGGCACTGAATGTGGGTCTAAGATGTGTGTCAGGAGCTAGGAACTCAAGTTTTAAAGCATCAAAATTCTCCAGGGCACGGTGGCACATACCTGTAATGCCAGTACTTTGGGAAACTGAAGCAGGACAATCACAAGTTGAAACCCAACCTAGGCGACTTAGCTATTTCCTGTCTCAAAATTGTTATAAAAGGGAGAGGGTGTAGATGGGGATATAGCTCAGAAAGAAAATTCTGAGTTCAATCCACAGTACCAAAAAAAAAGTCAGAATCCTCAGTCTCCAGGCTGGGGGCTGGGATGCCCTGTTCAGGCTGTGCTCAGCGTGGGGCTGGATGCAGCAGATGCCAGCTGCAGGAGGAGCAGGCGCTCCTGAAGCTAAGCTGCAAAAGCAGCCTTGGCTTGATAAGGACCTTTCCCAAGACCCTTCCAACCTGCTCAGCAGGAGGCAGAGAGGTCCCTTGCCCTGGATGAAAACATAAGTGCTCCCATGATTTTCCTGGCCATGAGTGAGTAACTAAGTATTCTACACTTACTCCGAGTCCCAAGACACAGTGCTGTCCCTCGCAGCTGGCTCAGCTGCCACCCTTCTCAGCCGGGTGGGGCTCAGAGCCCCAAGAGTGAGGTCAGCTGACTCTGGCTCTGGCTCTTCTCCCTCTCCCTACTGTCCGCTGCCATCTTTAACCTGCAGGAAGAAAGGAGCAGGTGGAGAAGTTGTCCCCTACCAGATATTGTAAGTTGATGGCAATGTCCTGACCAGGATACTCTTCAAGCTAGGTGGTTTCTCTTGCAGACACTTTTCTGTATTCTTCCATATCTTCCCAGCCTGGCCATCTGCATGAACCAGCCACTCCCTTGGCTTTGTCCTGGCAGGAGGCTCCCCTGGCTCCTGCCCCCTCTCAAGTGACCCCAGAAGGGCTGCCTGTTGCAGGTGCCACACCCCTCCCAGGACAGTTGCTCCAGCTTCGAGGTCTTGGCTCTGGCAACTGAATTTCTGGTAGAACACAGCTCTTTTGTTACCTGTGATCAGAAGGGAATTTTCTCTGCCTCGATTCCCATCTTCCATGATCCCCAAGAGCCCTCTGTGCTCTAAAATTTTATAGTAAAGTCCCTGAGGCAAGGCAGACTAGAAGCCTAGTAAGGAACGCTCTGCAGAGGTGACAGCAGTTTAGGTGCCTGCCGCCTGCGTCAGCCCCCACAGGGAAGACAAGAACCAACTTCTTAGTGGTGCTGGCCTCTCCACCCATGCAGAGCAGGCGCTGCCCTGAGCATGAGGTGCAGGCTGCACGGGTGCCTCATCTTCCCACTGGCCATTTTCCCACATACCATTCAAATGAGGGGCCATGCCCTGCTAAGCCTGGGTCGGTGTCTTCAGAAAGGAACTTTCCAGGTAACGTGGCTCCTAGGTTAAACCAACCTTCCCCTCTATAGCCCGACTAAAGCAACAGCAATGTGCCCAAATGCTGGCAAAAAGCCCAGCTGTGCTGTCTCTGTGCCCATGAGCCTCTGCTCTGGCATCAGTCTGGGCCTCCCAAAGGCAGCAATTGCAGCATTATGGCGCCCTGGCTTTGTCACTGACCCCAGAATGCCAGTGCGAGCGGCTCAGGGAAGCTGGCACCTTCCACTCTGCTGGGTCTCCCCAGGTCCTCACAGCCTCTCCATGAACAGCATGAGAGGCTAACAGTCTTCCCAGCAGGGGTCAGAAGCAGGGCATCTGGTGGGCAGCGGAGCCACAACTTGAACCTTGGCTCTCCACCCGAACCCAGTACTCCCACTGCAGCAGCCCCTCTGTGTCTCTCGTACTCACAGACTGAACGAACATTCCCAGTGCTTCCTAGTCCTCTAGCCAAGGCAGCCTACAACAACAGGGAAGGCAAGACAAAGAGAGGCACAGCAAGGGGACAGCTCAGGCCTCGTCCTGGCTTCAGTCCCGGTGTCGCTCTGACCCCAAGCAAGTGCTGGCTGTGGAGGAGAGCAGTCGGAACCTGGGGCAAAATGGCTAAAGAACCCAAGAAAGACGGGTCAGAGTACCGCAGTATCTGCTCTGACAGCCATGCCTGACATAGGAAAGCAATGCTCATAACGTGGTTGAAGCCCCAACAAGTCCAGAACCTATTTCTACATGGCGTAAGATCCTCTGACATTGGCAGTGCCCAGGAAACAAATATCACCAGAGACAAGTAGTGGATGATTTTCTGCAGGGCCGCCTTGGACACACACACAAGGCATTCTGGTGAGCCGGGCCAACAATGGCCACATCCTTGCGACCTGACCACTGCCCATCCCTCTGCAGCCACTCACTCTGGGATTAACTTGGCCACCCTGGAGGCCACAGGAATTTCACTCCACCTCCGTCACCCTCCCTCCACACACTCTGTCTCAGCAGCTCTCTCTATATACTAGGGGACTCTGCTAGTTGTCTTTGTTCCAGTTGATTTTTCTAAGTCACGTCACTTTTTTCTTCTTAATTATGAAATATTTTGACATAGAGAAAGGGTGCCTAACACTCGGCATTATGGACTCTTAGTGTCATATGCTAAAGACTTTGCTTTATCCTGAACTTAAAGGTTTTCGACACAATGGAAGCCCCTTTGTGCTCTATCCTGATTCAATTCCCCTCTGTAGAGGTCCCAGGTCTAAAATCGGCACTTGTCATTCCCATGAGCATTGTTCCAATTTTACTGTAAATGTATACAAACCCTTTATAGGGTTGCTTTCCATGGTTTAAAGCTCTAGATAAAGTCTATTATTCTTCCTATTAATCATAGAGTTCTCCAGAGAAACAGAAACAATAGGATGGGTGTGATTACAAGTCAAGGGAGGAAGCTATTAAATTTAAGGAACTGGTTCATACAACACAGTAGCTAGGTCAAGATCCAGGCCTCAGTAGGGTGGGAGCCTCAGAAAATGCTGATGTACTTCACCCTGAAGGCCATCTGAGGGCAGAATTCCTGCTTTCCTCTGGGACTTTGGTCTCTGCTCCAGCCCGGACTGCAGCTGCTGAATGAGGCCCACTCACAGGATGGAGGGCAGCCTTCTTTACTCAGAGTCCACTGGCATAGATGCTAATCTCATCCAAAAACACCCTCAGAGAAGTAAACACAAATACCGGCTGACCATAGCCCAGCCAAGCGGCCATGTAAGATTGACCATCCCATACTGCTTCTTTGTGCAACTTGCTATTTTTATTCTTTCTATTTCTGAGGTTCATCCACATTAATGAAA
>NDGN010994183.1:0-10071 GCA_002564285.1 Tympanoctomys barrerae | reverse complement strand
AAGCGCTCCTTTTTTAACTTTTTGGACTTGCCTCGTTGTCATTCGATTTTTGAGCTACAACACCAACCAAATAAGGAGCCTCACAAGTTAAGCCCTGTCTCCCCAGCAGAAAAGATTCTCAAGAACATCACTCAGCTTCTCAACAAGCTCATCTCTAAGAAAACAGCCCCAACCACCTGGCTAACCCTTACTTAGATCTTGGCCTGCTACAGTATCTTGTAAACCATGATATATCAACTATTTTGTGTATAAACTACTTTTTAAAATAGCTTTTATGGGCTTGTGAGATAGCTCAGTGGGCTAAGCACTTGCTTTTGCAAGTACAGAAACCAGGGTTTGATTCCAGGTCCTGCATGCTGCACCAGGGCCCTGCACCCAGAGTGCGCTGAGCCTTTGAACCAGTCCAGGCATGGTGCATGCCTGTAATCCCAGCACTGGGGAGTCTGAAAATAGGAGCATCACTACAAGTACGAGCTGCGTAGTGAGACCCCGTACCAAACACATAAATGCAAAATAATATTATTAATAATAGAGCTTTTCTTGTTGTCCTCATTCAAAGTATTTGTTATAGTTTCCTAGATCTGTATTAATGGGTATGGAAATTTCTATTATCCTCACTGTAAAAATGAGGTACAGACAACTTAGGGAACTTGCTGAAACTAGCAAGTGATGTGAGCTGAGATTCAGCAAGAAAACCTACCCCACAAATGTCTTCTCAAGCATCTAATACATGTTGCTTCCTGGCAAAGCCTGAGGAATGGTTCCACTCTCTATGTTTGTAAAATAATCCAGGAAGTGTTTCACAATCAAAATGTTCAAAGGGCCAGCTAAGTAGAAATTCTCTATGCCCCTGTCAACAGTAGAATGGATAAAGTGTGGTATAGTCATACAGTGAAATAGCACACAGGAATATACTAACTTGAAAAATGAATATATGCAGGATGAACCTCAAAGGCATGACTTTTAGAGGAAAATGACTATTGTTTTATGTTCAAGTCTTTAGTGCTTAAAAATTGTTAAAAGTTTCCATTTAACAATTTTATCTGAAGGATTGAGGCAAGTCTAGTCCTACTGGTTTTAGGATAGCTTCTTTGTACAATTCACAATTTTGGATTGTGAGTTTATCTTACATGGCGCTTTATCTGTGGGAATTTATAAGTCTGGCTGGAAGAGTTTTCAACAAAGTTTTGTGCTTGCTTTTACCAGTACACCCGCCTCACCTGTCATGCCTACTAGTCATTTCATAAGAATTTTTCATTTGACTTTGTGGTTTTGAGGTAATAAAAAATAGAAAAATATTAAACTTCAGATTTTATAAATTCTGGCTTGTGACTGATTTCTTAGAGATGTCTACTGTAGTTTTTCAACACATAAAGTCAAGAGATAGATTTTCTTGTAGGTTTTGTATGTTTCTGTTTTACCAAGAGTCTAGATGGAAATTTTGTTATGTGATTTTCAATTTCCCACCTTAAAACTTTTGGTTTTCTATGATATAAACAACAATTTTCTGGAACAATAGCTTTCTACCCCCATCACCACTCAGCCCTAGTGCCAGGCTTGTCTTTATTTACTTCATAGATTTTAGGCCCTGTGATTTTCTTAAAAATTTTGAGCTTGTCTCTACCTTTACAAGGTCAGTTATATTTTACCCAGATTTCTGGTTTTTGCAGTGGTAGTTTTAAATTTTCTATTACACCATGTTGTTTATCAATTAATAATTCATATCATTAGCTCATTAAAAACCACCAATTTATAAAATTCCTTTGATCAAAAACTCATTTTGATCTAATATAGACAATGCTCTCTTCTGATTTGTGTTGGACTTGAAATCACCATTTTGTTTGCATTTTATGAATAAGACAGTTCTTCCAGCTCAAGCATAGTCAGCCTGACTTCTTGAAGTCATTACTTAAAACTACCACTGTCCATGTTTGAATCACATGACTGAGGGCTTACCGTTCTGCTATAGTGTAACAGTAGATCTGCAGTTTTAAAATGTCAATATTCTTGTATGAAATACTGTTTAAAAGACAATGAGCTCTGTCACAAGACAGTAATCCCTACTTTCCCAGTCAGTAGAACTTTCTAGAGAAGGCCTAAATTACTTGGTGCCACTACTCTAATGCATGGCTTTGCCCATAGCTGGCTCTTGTCTATGGAGAGGGCAAAGATATGAAAGGTATTAGAATATGCTGCTGTGACTCAAAAGAACTGTAAGTGAATGGTCAAACCTATAATCTGCTAATTTTTAATGCTATTTGTTGCAGCACTATTTCTGTTTAGAATTCCCACAGACAGCTAGTGTTTGAGAGGCATCCCATAGTGTAAATAACCTGTGATTTTATAAACTTAGCAGGGTGTCCCTGTGAAAGACAAATATTATCTGGCTCTATCCTATGGTCTTTAACCTAGTAATTATACAAAGTTATTTTAAGAAAGGGTCCCTACTATATCAGAATACAATGCATTCAGATGGCATGAAGCTTTTGAAAATGTGTTTAATATGATATGCATATTGACCAGAATCCATTTAGAAATATTTACATAGCCTACAAACTACTGAATACCTGCCAGATTATGAAACTGGAGAATAAGGGAAAAAGCTCCTTAATTAGAAGCTGTGAACCCATCATTCTAAATTAAACAAAATAACACTGAAAACCAAAATTTACCTGCTGGCTCAGCAAATAATCTCCACCAAGAATGGATTACCAAATTCATCTAAACTAAGATACAGATATCTAGTAGGCAAATAAGCATTCTCAACCAGCTGTTGGGGGGTGGGGGAGCCTTAGTGTTATGCAAATTTAACCTTTTTCTACTCCTTCCACTACCATTTTTCCTGTAGAAAAATCAAATTCTCATTACTAAGCATATGTGAAGAACCACCCAACTTCCTGTGTGGTTTCCCATGGCTATAGTGATGGTGGTGGTGAGGGGGAGGGAGGAGTCAGATGTAGAATAAGGTTTTCAGAAAGTTCTGGACCAGGTCGCTCCATGTCTTGGAGAAAGAGCAACAGCATGTGTCATCTGCTCCACCCCTGTGCTCTCCAGGCCTTGACAGAGAGTGAGAATTAAGAAGTCCATGCAATGAGTTTCTATAGGCAAAATAATAGGACCCAGTGAGGGGAGTAGTGGCTCTCTGGACTGGTCTTTGAGCAGCTGAAGATCACATGGTTTTGGTTTCAACTAAGCTGGGAGACAGGGAAAGAGGGAAACAGAATAAACACAGAGAAAAAATATTTTTTAACAAAGTTATATTTTAACTGCCTAGGCAAATGGTGTTTGTGAAAATACTTATATGAAAAGCAATACATCATTTTGATTTTACTTAGTCATTACTGTCATGTTTTGATGAAAGTGGAAATTTACAATAAAATGAAACCATATGAGATAAAGAATTATGTACAATTCTGTGATCAGATGATCTGTAATTCAGGTAATGTCCTGCTTCAGACAATATCTTGATTGCTCATTTCAGTTGCTGCAGATGCTATTTGAGGAAGCAGAGTGCAAGGATAGAGAGAAAAACAATTAGATGTGCCAGGCTAAGTAATCTAGACCATTACAAGGAATATAAATAACAAATAGTACAGTACAAATAAGCAGTGCCTTTAGTATAAAATTGCATTTCCACGAAGAAGCAGTCTGGTACCAAATGATTACACAAAAACATGTCAAAGCTATACAAGTCACACATACACGGTGTCACAGTCTACGTAAAACTTGGGTAAGAACAAGTTGTCTGAAGGCCACATCCCCTGCTGAAGCTACCAAAGGCTTTCAACAGAACCTCCTACTTTGGAACAGCTATTCAAAAAACTGCACCGTCAGGTTTCCTCAGACTTAATTACTCAATTATTTGGCTTTTGCAAGATAACCTATAAGCTTCTCAAGAGGGTCAAACTGTAAGACTGAGGTAAAGATACTACACATGAAGGAACGTTTTGTTGGCACAGAAGACTTACATGAATAAATTTACATGAATACTCTTTAAAACACTGGTGTTTCTGACAGGATATATCTACTACACACCTATAATACTGGCAGGAGAAACACTGTAACACAGAAATGAAGGTCAGAGACTATCCACTGATACCAGCAAAAGTACAAGTCTTTCTTTTACTCCACAGAGCACACACTGAAATCTCAAGTTTACCCTTTTCAACCCTTTCATCTCTTGAATGTTTCCCATCCTATAAAGCAATATACACAGTATCAACTTCATACTCGAAGTACTTAACTAATAAAAAGTATTACATAAGTGTTCCTTTAAGTAGCAGTTTTTAATCATCTACTACAAAGGTATTACATGATCAGTTCTGAATAACATACACTCTAATCATATAGTAACATCCAAGCTAACAACAAGGAATCTGGGCCATTAAAAATCAGCTTGTGGTTTTCTCAAGTATGAAAAGTCAATCTGTCCACCCTTGTTTCCCTTTCACTCCAGTGGTTATTTCTGGCTAATAGACAGCAATTGTGTCCAGAAATGAGGCTGTCAGTGCGGCCACACAGCTCACAACCTGTGACCTGAATAGGGCCTGTCCTTAGCCATTTGAGGGTTACCTCAAAAGGGAAAGAAAGAGGAGCTGGCTGCGTCGTGCTGCAGGATGAGATCTCCAAGCACACTGGCTTGGCTGCAGATCAATCGAGAGAGCAATGACACAAGACATCAATGGAGAGGTAATCTCTGATATCACTTTCTGTCACTGACAAGTCACCCCGCTCCAACTACCCACACATAAAGTGTTGTGCACTCCGCTCCACATCATTATTTTTATTTCATTCATCCATTTTTACACAGAATCATATTCTATAATTAAATGACTGAGAATGCAAGGAAGCAATTTCTTAAAAAAAATTTGAAGCAAAATCATGTTTCCATGCACTTGACACTAAACTTGATGATTATCAACAGGAAAAATCTCAATGTCCTAATGAAATGGTGAGCTAATTTTAAATTTAAATTATTTTAGGTTGACTTTTTTCATTGTTTTATATTCATTAAGAACTGACAACAAAACAAACAAAAAAATTGAAAACAAATGTAAAGGATTCAATTAGAAAGGACTTAAATTAGATATGTACTTGGGTAACTTGCTAGAAAATCTTTTTGCATGGAAAAATTGCTTCTCAAGGACAGATACTTAAATTTTTACTGAAAATTTTACTGTAAGATATTCTCCCCACTTTCCAACTTCAGGAAGTATTGCAAATTCATTTGTTGCTGCTGTTACAGAATAAGGTACTATGTAGGAAACTGGAAACCAGCCTTATCTGTCTAAGCAACGGGGGAGATTGTTTCTGCATGCCCCGCCCCTCCAAAAAAACCCCTAAAAATTGGGGGTGGGCCATGTAATAAAAAAACCAAACTATAAAATCTTTCTATATTCTCTAACCTGAAACTTGAACTCATTTCTGTTGTGAAAGAAAGAAATGCAAGGACTGGAGGCAAGGACAGCTCAGCTTTGATCCCGAAAAGCCTGCAGGAACAGCATTCTGGGCAAGAACAAGGATGCATGAGCAGGAGCAGGGGCAGGATACGGGCACATGTCAGGCTCTGCTGGTCCCCAAGTTTCAGTGGTGGCCTCAACATGAGGTCACAATGCCATCTGTGTGCACATTTCTGGCAGCTTCCAAGCTCCTCTTTTACTGCGCTGGAAGAGGAAGCTGCAAACTGAGCTGGAAAGATGAAAAGTAACCATAGGCTCCCAACTTTGTCAGCATAAGAAGCTCCACTGTGCAAGCTGTGCAGCAGCCTTGCAAAGGGCGTGCCCTTCAGAACCTCCTCAGGATGAAGCCTCTAGTCACAGGATGTCCAGATAGAAATGCACTGCATGTGCCTTTTTAATGATGACAGAAACTCTTTGAATTTTATAAACCTGTACTCATTTTACTGTCTGGACCCAAGGGCGTAGGATTGACTTCAGGCATTTTTCATATGCTTGGAATCTAATTTTATAAATTTATTCTAAGACATAAATCAAGTATGAGAAGTATATAGATGGATTTGTAAAAGAAATTGGGCTCCCTGGGCACTTACGGTAGATTCAGTAGTGAGAGGTTTACAAAGACACAATTCTCTAGAAGATTAAGGAAGATGGAAAACAAAATCAAGTTTTCTCTCCTCAGTATTGACTTGGATTAATTTTTTCACCAAAAGCACATCACTGAAGGAAAATAAATGGTTTTTCAGTTATTATTAAACTGACCCAGGGAACTCCTTGAGATGGAAACAAAACAACAGAGCACTCAAGTTTTCTTGACAAGACTACCTTTTACTGGCAAGACTTAGGGCACTTCTGACTTTAAAAAAAAAAATTGCTAAAGAAAGTTTTGAAAGAAAAAAAAAAACACAAAACTACTACTGCATATTGGCCCCCAAACTTTTTAATTTGCTCTGTAACATCCCCATTTCCTTCTGAATCTCCAAAGGGTACACCAGTTCATTCAAATGCCTGGCAATCTGCTTCACGAACTTTGGTTACGGCTGATCTAAACCTTTCAGCCAGAAGACACATGGTGGCTGCCGGCCCTGCTGCGGTCTTTGAGTCCTCTCACTAAGGGTAACTGTGAAGCTTGGAACTCCGTCAGCCACAGTAAAATGCTTGAAGAAATACAGGGAAGAAATAAAATGTAACAAAGGAGATTGCAAGAGCTTGGGAGACTTCCGAGCTCTTTGCCAAAATTATAGCCAGAGTGCTCAGTTAAAATGTCTGTGCACAGTGGTGCCTGATGTATTGTGCAGTTTGACAAAAACAAATACAACATGGAAAGGAAGCAAGATCTCTGCTGCACTTCCGGGATTCTCAGAGTGAAGCTGCTTTGCTTTCATTTGGGGGCCTCTTTGTCTCTAAAAGGTGCTAATGAGGGAGGGGGTTGGCTCTTCTGGATAAGACTCCAGCCAGGTAAATTAACTTGCTCCTTTCCCAAGTCCTCAAACAGATCCTAACACCACTGGTTTGCTGTCTCCTGATGGTCAAACTTGAAAGATTCTCCTCAGATGGGACACACAAGGCTTACTGCCATGAGACCACATGACACTGGCCATCTTTTAAGAAAAGCTTGCACATTCAGGGAAAAGTTAAGGATTTGGTATAAACTGCAGACCAGAGGGAAGTTGTGAAATCTACAGCGCTTTAGCAGCATGCTGACTCTTGCGCTGCCTCAGCGAGTCCTCCGCCACCTCCGTGCCAGCTGAGGAGGGCAGCCC
Organism: Tympanoctomys barrerae; assembly: GCA_002564285.1. Taxonomy (NCBI): domain Eukaryota; kingdom Metazoa; phylum Chordata; class Mammalia; order Rodentia; family Octodontidae; genus Tympanoctomys; species Tympanoctomys barrerae. Next base: position 2,852 of record NDGN010994183.1, on the reverse strand, counting down.
AGGGCTGTCTCCTTTAGTCTCCTCAGGTCCTGCTTCCTCCTGGGCCACAGTGGCCTCCGGCAGGGAACCCTGGTCATTGGCATCACTCTTCCCCTCATCCACGCCAGCAGCCACACTGTCCCCTTCCTCCTCCTCCTCTGCTTCATCCTCATCGCCAAGGTCTTCTTTCTCCTCTTCATCGTCTAAAAGGCTGTCCTTATTTTCTTCTTCATTCCAATCATCCTTTTCTTCTTCCGCATCCTGCAACTGTTCAGCTCCCTGAGCCTCCTCTGATCTATGATTTTGCTCTGCAGAGAGAAAAGAGAAAAACACTCTGCTTAAACAATGGAAATTCAGTACTGAGTTATGTTTAGCTGTGAAATGAAACAAAGGGATGGGTGACAGTTTTCTCCACCTTAAAGTCCTGGTACGTTATGACACAGGGCAGAGTGTTTAGTAGGCAGCTAAGTCTCACTTGGGGTTTCTGCAAGCCACTGTGGGGCCCTAATTGCCTACAATGACTTCAACAGAGCACAAGGCATGGAGGGCGAAGTTTCCTTCATGCGTTGCTTTTACCTTTTTGAAGGCTCAAAGACATACTTGGTCATGGTGACTGGCACAGGAGAGTAAGGAGAGCTGAGCCAATCAGAGTACTTTCCAGAGACTTGGAGCCAGGGTTTGCAAGGAAGGCCTTCTTTCTCATCAAGGTTGTTAAACTAAGATGTGAGCTGGGACTGGTAGCAGCCACTGAGTGAGCTCATGGGAACAAAAACCTACCATCACTGGGTCTGAACTTGATTTTTGATTATGGCCTAATAATCTCATTTTCTCCCAAGATTGTTAAGATTAGTTTTCTGTCTCATTTAAGAATTCTAAATAGAAGTCTTAAAGCCTCAAAAATTTCAAAACCAAAGACAAATATGAGCTTATGTAAACTCCCAATAAAACCACCAAACTACATAGTGCAAATAGGAATAAAGACATTCGAAGCCAAGGCCATTCAGTCCTAGGTCAGGATGGAGCACAGCAAGGGTGCGGGGAGGTTGCATCTCACAGGACGTAGTGCAGAGGCATCATGACACACAGCAGAGATTCAATACATGTGAGCTCCCACTGTCTTGTTCCAACAGGAATGAGGAAAAACTGCCCATTAGATAACAAAGAGTATAAATTTCAGGGAAAAATAATAACCAATAAGAAACATATTTTATAACAGGAAGAAAAAGAATCCTTGTTCTAATCCACCTGAAGAACATTTTAAGGAACTGGATAGTGGTTTGGTCACCTAGCAAGTCAAGGAAAAAATTCAGCATCTCCTAAAAGCATTTCACAGAAATTACAAAACTATTGTGCCACATGAATTTATTACACTTACCAGAATGTTCAGATAAATTCCTTGGAAGTGGCACATAGAAGCATTCTGATATCACCACCAAGACCTGGAGGTAAGAAAAGTGACTGTTAATAGTTATTAGCAAAGGGCCTCAAAATCAGGCCTTGCCTTTATAATTAGATATTCTTAGAAGAAAAATAATTAGTAGCTGGTCAAAAGTCTTCAAGATGGCATGATTATAATTAAGAATCTCCTACTTTATATGTACCATAATACAGAAAAGAGCCACAGTCTACAGAAAGCCCACTATAAGTAAGTGCATCAAACAATGTAAGAAAACAGGCACGGGCAGCCAAATCTAGAATTGTCTCCTTAAGAACAGCATTTTAAGCCAATAAAACTGCATTTGAGCTGCCCCATATCTACAGGTAACCCCCAAGGGAGGGGAAGAACACGTTAGAGTCTGGAAGCCTTGAAGCACCGTAAGAAGCTTTTCCACTGACCATCTGTGAGAAAACTCACTGATTGTGTTTATATCCTGGACTTTGCCTCCGACCATCACTGAACGTAGGTCCCTTTCTATGTAAAAACATGTCTTTGTCAGGCCTTTTCAGGGCAGGATCTGCCCAGTCCATTCTCATATTGGAGACGAGTCAACTCTGCACTGATGACACTGAAGACCAACAAGGCAGAGTCATTTAGGGCCACTCTCCATCTGTGATTGAGCACCACGTGGACAGCCACCCAATGCTAGAAAAATCTGCGTGCTTAGAAAGTGATGCATTTCTCCTTACACTACTTAACATGGTGGTGCAGGTCCAGCACTCGAGAGGCTGAGGCAGGAGGATTCCTGAGAGTTTCAGGTCTGCAAAACCACACGGAGGGACCCTGTCTTAAAGTAAACAAACAAGTAAAACATTTCCAGTGCCCAACTAACTTTTTCCCAATTAGTGGGCTTTCTTGTTACCCTGTTTGGTGATTCTTTTCATACGCTACAATTTTTCAGTAAGATGAGATAGCAGTTATTGACTGTTTCAAGTATTTCCTGTGTATTTTGGTTTTTGTTCCTAAACTCTCTGCTTACCACTATATCGTCAAGATTTCTACTTTCTCCTCCAGTAGATTTAGGGTTTGTTTTAATATTTAGATCTTTGATCTATTTTTACTGTAGTGCGTGGTAATACACAAGGGTCTAATTTTAGCCTATGGCATGTGGAACGCCAGTTTTTCCAACATCATTCATTAACAAGGCCATCTTTCTTCCAGTGAGCATGTTTGGACCCCTTGTCAAAAGTAAGATGACTGAGTGTGTTGCCAGTTTAATTTCAAAGCAACAAAGAGAATAACCCTGAGCTCAGGGTGTCCTTCGTTGTCTTGGGTCAGAAGTGCCAGCAGGAAGAGAGGGTAAAGGCAATGCTACTGAAGAGTATAAGCCAGCACCCTGTGAGTCTCCACTGCTTTGGTTCAGCATTGACAGCAGGAGAGTAAGTCCAAGCCCTGTGTCCCCTCCATCGTCTAGCAGGACGAGTGAAAGTAGTGT
>NDGN010993313.1:0-11920 GCA_002564285.1 Tympanoctomys barrerae | reverse complement strand
TGGGCCGGGGAGATGGCTCAGAGGAATAAGCGCTTCCCTGGCAAGTGCAAGGGTCTGAGTTCAATCCCCGGTTCCAATAAAAAACAAAAAACAAACAAACAAAAAACTCCAGTACCTGAATCTGCCTAAGCAGTCACTTTAGTCTGCTGAGCTATCTGGTTGGCCTTTTCAATTAATTTTATAGGTAATTCACAAAACCATTTATCCAGGGCTGGTAGTGGATCCTAACACATATGGTTCTTTCTCTAAACAGCCCATGACTTTCCCAAAGGAACCAAAAACCTCCCAGAGGATTCTTCTGAGCTAGGGGAGACATCGTGAAGACTGGCATTCCCAGGCTAGACCACTAAGTCCCATTAAATTTATCCACATGAGAGATTGTAAAAAGCAGTACAATTACTATTCTTGTTGCTGTAAAAGACTCAGAAAAATACTATAGAATAAGAAATGTGTTTTAATTTAACCTGTCTGGTACTGCTTGAGGAAAAAGGGGTTCAATTACTGAGGGGTGAAAAGGTCAGGGCAGACAAATTTGAGGTTCCAAAGGGACCCCAGGGATTCCAAGGCTGTGACACAGTCTTTGTTCACTATCACCAACCCCAGAACTTACAACTTTAATTTTGCTGAACAGAAGCCCATCCGGGCGCTGCGCCTGTATTTAACTGCAGGGACATGAAGGGGAGCCGGATTTGCAGGTGGCAATGGGGAGGCAGAGAGGCATGAAGGGGGAAAATCACTAAGGAAACTGGAGAAGAGCTGGAGGGGAGCGTAAGAGGGTGTGTGGCTAAGGGGGGGGAGTAGAAAAGAGGGGAAAGCTGCGGCAGTAAGGGGCCTGGAGGGGGGAGGGGAAGGAGGCAGCGACTACCACTACCAAAAAGGGAGTGTTGGCGATGGTGACCGCAACCTTCCTCAGGCCAGGCGGAGTAAAACAGGAAAGCAGGTGCAGGGTGTGAGAGCATGCATCTTCCCTGGGGGTGCGGGGCTCTGGAAGGCGGGAGCATTAAGCTCCCAGTACCAAATCAAAGGCTGAACATCTGAGATAATTCAGGATTTGGGGCTGGAATTCCATTTGTGAAGGTGGAAGTAAAACTAGGGGGATTTGGACCTGTTCCCTATTTTTAGCAGCTTGCAATTTCATACCCTTCTCCCTGTGCCCTTTCTCTATCCTACTTACCAGTCCCTCCTCCAAGGAAAGGCATGGCTATGAAGAGTTCAAGCCCAGCTCCAGACACTGCCCAGAAGAGCAGCTCCCGCAGCCTGACTGGAACCCACCCTGCCGTCCTCAGAATGCTTCTGCCGCCCCCCTCCCAGGGGAAGGCAGCACCCCGCTCCAAGTAGAGGCTGCTCCTGTCCACATCCTGTGTCCTGGGCTTCTGGCTTTCTCTCTTCAATCTGACATCTTCAATTTAACTACAGATCAAAGGTCAATTCACCCTGCCCCTGGAGGCAGCCCTTCCCCTCTTTCAGTCCCAAAGGAGTCTGTGGGACCCTAAGGAAGCCGAATAATTTGGCACCCCCCACTGTTCTCCAGAACCTACCTCTAAGCCACATCCCCACTTTGTGACACACATTCCTGCCCTCTAAATGCACGATCCAACCTTCCAGCTGCCCGTAGGCCTGGGCACCCAGTCCCTATTCTGGTCCTCCATGTCTCAGCATGCATCACCATGGCCCTGTCCCAGAGCAAGGAGCTACAGGGGAATGGGGATGTGCCTTCTGGACCTCCACCCCACTGCCTAACCTGTGCTCTAGGACTTCTTGCCCAAGAGAAGAGGGCTGTCTTCAGCCTGATCCCTAGAGCCCCACCCAGAGCAGGCTTGTGGGCACAGGTGCAGGAGGCCCCTTGCTGTGTGGTACAGAGCAGAGGGCCACATGGGAGAGTGAGGCTGGGAAAAGTGTTCCCATAGTGACTTGTTCCATGTAGAATTCCAAAGGATGGAAATTGCTTGGTTCAAACCTGACCTTCCAAGTCTTTCTGAAGGTAGGCAGATAGACCACGCTTTGCTTAATAGCAAGTTAGTCTTGCTTATGACTTAAATAATCAGTCCTATGTATGGTACTGGGCTCTCTGTCTTTGCTCTGTGCCCCGCAACTGTTGGGTGGGACTCTCCAACTCCAAGCACAACTGAGTAGTGGAGATTCCTCCAAAGTTTTCCCAAAGGAAGAGGGAAGAAGGTGACGTTACCTATCACAAAGCAAAACTTGTTAAAACTTTTACATAACCACCATTGCTCTGTCCCCAATTTCCTTTCCTTTCTACAGCCAGACCCCCATCTTTTCTCCTCAGGAGCCACCTCTGGGGCCAGCCTTGCTGCCCTGCTAGGCCCTTCTGCCTCACTCTGCCCTCCTCCACTACATCACTGAGTCCCCTCAGCTTGTAGCCCATCTGATGAAACCCCTGCCTGGCTGAACAGTTCTCCACAAAAGAAATGCTCATTTTGCCCCCAACAGTTCGTGCCCCGCTTCGTCTTCCTTTCGGTTGGCAAGTCTACCTCCACACATCTGTATGCATCTTGGAGCCAGCCCTCCCAGCAGACGGTGAGCTCCTGGAGGTAAAGGTTAGGTCTGGGTTAGTTCTGTGACTCTTCTAGTACCTTTCATTTGGTGAGCATTCTTTCAAGAAGCTTTCATGGAAGCTGGGAGGAATCTCAGGCCAGGGTAAAAAGAAAATGGAAAATTAAGTCAGAACAGAAAAAGGAGCTCTGAGTAGAGGCAACAGGAAAAGCAGTGCTGGGTTCTCCCTACCCCGTGTGCAACACTGACCTATTAGATTGTTGAATTAGGGTATGACCACACTTTAAGAAGATCAGTCAGTTCAGGGTCTAAATAAACCAGACACAGCAAGTCAGGGAAGAAAGCCATCTAGGAGAGGCGTTTCAAGCCTGTTAGCACAGCTCGGGCCTAAGGCACCAGGTGTCAGAAGGGCAGGGGTGTGAAGGCAGGAGAACAGATGCAGGAGGCTACACCTTGGCTTTGCGACGACTTGCCTGAGGCCCCAAGATTCAGTGAGAGCTGGAACTCAAGACACCTGCCATCCAAATGAAATGATCTCCTCTACAGGAATCTCAAAGGAGGTGGCCTCAAGTGGCCTTGACGGCTGCTGAGGAGGCCAGGGCACGGGCTATTCTCTCAGATCCACCACAGGAGGTTTCCTCAGGACGTTCTAGCCTTGCCACTTAGAAAGAAAACACAGGCCCTCACATAGGTAAGGTTGAAAGGTACTCTGTGATGAAGAGATTCATGTTAGCACCTCTCCCTGGACAGGGCCTGATGGATGGTGGTGCTCAGAGCTTAGGTCTCTGGGGCCCAGCTGAAGGGGGAGGGGAGCGAAGATCATTCCTGACATTGACTCAGTGCCCCAGGGATTCCAAAGCATTGCTCCTGACCACCACCCACCTCCCACTCCCTGCCCTGGGCATCAGATGCATCTTTCAGGCTCACGGCACTTCCACGGCAAAGCCCTCAATCCTGTCCTCCTACCTCTCTGCACCCTCTCAGCCCTGTGCCTCTGCTCCAGTCTGTAAATGCCACCCTCTACAGATCAGAGCTGCGTGACTTCAGTCATATTTCTTCACCCATGTACACCTATTTCATCATCTGTGATCTAAGCGGGAGGGGGGGTGACGACTGAGTGAGAGAAGACACAGAGGGAGCACTCTACTTGCCTGACGAGGGCCACATGCCTTCTCCTGATGGTGGCTGTGGTTGTCTCCCCCTTAGTCTGCAAACTCCTTGAGGAAGGACAGAATTACATCTGGCTTGTCTGTGCCTCCCCAGGACCAGCCCAGGGACCAGCACACTCTAGGCCCATTTAGTCAATCTATGAGCACTTACTGCTGTGTTGGGCCCTGTGAGGGAATCTGGGTTTAGGATACATAAGGAGGTCAAGGGACATAGAGCTGCACATGAAGGGCATAGCAGAAGGTCACCGGTACCAGGCAGAGAAGCCTTGTACACTTGGTTTGCACAGGGAGGAAATGGAACTCCCCATCAAAGCTGGCTGAGATGAACTGAGCTGCTGTGTGTGAACCCCTAACCCACCACAACATCAAAGGCCGAGGAGATGGGGACTGAATATCCAGCCTCTAAGTCATGCAGCTGGGCCCAGCGCCAAGCCCTTGCTTCCCAAAGCAGAGGGCTCACAGCAGATCCTTTGGAGATTTCCTCACCACGCCCCAGCCTTGGCTACCTTGCAGTCTTCCAAGTTAAAGGAGTTCCGGGCAAAATCCATTCATCCCCTGGGTTCTACCTGGTGCCAACTCCTGGGCTCCAGGGTATTTTTAGTTCTGGGCGGCTGGACCTGGGTGGGTGACTGGCAGCAGCCCTCCGTGTTGCTCCTGGCTCAGCATGAGAGGTGGCTGGGTATGGGGAGGGGTCCTGGAATACCTGGCACCCCAATCCACAGCTGCCTCATTGTCCTCAGGGGAGGAGTTGGACTGCTGCTGCTACCACTGACCCGAGGCTGGGAGCATTCTTTCCTGTTGATTCATCACTGGGAATGTTTTGGGCCAAGCCGGGTGGGGCGGGGGCACTGTGGGGACACCTTAGACATGGGCACCCAGGGATGGACGGCAGGCCCCCAGCAGCCAGGTCTCCAAGGTCCATCTTGCCATCTGGTACTTATCACCTCCTCTGCCCACCCCCCACGACCCTCGGAGCCCATCCCCCCTCCACCAGCTGGCACCCCAGCACCCTGTCTAGCACATAGGAGAAAATCAATGAAGTTTTGCTGGTTTATTGAATGAGCCTTTAGAAGGACCCTAAGGGAGCATGGGGACCAGAGAGGGACCCAGGCATCACAGCTCTGGTCCAGAGAGCAAGCTGGGAGGTGGAACCCATCGCCATTTCACATATGAGGGGCAGGAACCCAGAGGACCAGGACTATGGGACAGATCATGGGGAGTGGTACCGGAGTTCAGGCCCTGCATGCTCCTGTAGCTGTGGGACTCCCCTCTCAGCCACTTCGACATCTGTTGCCTTCAGCTTCCTCCCCTCCCCCCACGTGCTCCTCCACATCCTCCCTCGTGAGTCTGACAAGGGCCTGGACTGCCTCGTGCAGCTTTATATAAAGCTATAACAGAGAATTTAGGTTCTCTCATTCTGTGTTTATCGCCTGGGGAGCAAGTCGCGTCTGGTTTCCTGGGGCTGAGTGCTCCTGCCGCCGCCGCCGCCAACGCGAGGAGCAGAGCTTCGTCCCCAGGCAGCAGTCAGTAAACTCTGGGGACCAGAGCAATAACGGCACAAACAGCACAGTGGCAGGACTCAGCCCGCCCGCCTTGGAACTGAGGCCCCGCCTCCCAAGGGGGCCCCCCACACCGTGCTGCGCCCCAGGCTAGCGGGATCCGAACCCCAGGACAGCCGCTCCGGGTCCTGGGGCTCTGAGCACAGCTCTGCGGCTAAGTGGGACACGGTCGCTGCGCTTGGCAGGGGAGGACAAGCCTGTGAGAGAGGCTGGCGCGTGCCGCTACCTCTCCCGGGGACTCGGCCACCGCGGCCCTTCCCCGGGGACCTCCAGGCCTGGGCCGCGCCCCGAGCCGCCGCTGGCTGAGGGCCGGCCGGGCGGGGCCGTGGGGCGGGGCGGGGCCTGCGAACTCTCCCCGCAGGCCGGGGCTGGGGGCCAGCGGAGGGTGGATAAAAAGCCCCCTGGGCGCTCCGGGAGGCCGCTAGCGCCACTTGCCGCCGGCCCAGCCGCGACCGCCCGCGACCCAGCTGGTGAGCTCCCGCCGGCCCCGCCCGGCCCTCGGCCCCGATCTGCCTCTTGCTGTGCTGTGCTTCTGTCCTGCCTCTCTGGATCTGCAGGCTTCTAGGAGTTCCTGGAGGCTGGGGACTGGGAAGGATGGCGTCCCAAGGCCAGTGGCTCTTAGCCCCAGGGACTTGCTTGCAGTCTTTTCCCACTTGGACAGTGACCAAGTTGGGGAGGTTGGCGGGAGGCCCGCGAGGGTGTTGCGCCCTGGCCCCTGGGGTGCCTGCGTGTCTGATTCGTGAACACTGTGTGTAACCATTTCTCTGCCTCCTGGCCGGGGACTGGGCAAAGTGGGTCGCTCCTGAGACTTGGAGAACTAAGAGCCAAGGCAGAGTTGGATTCTCCAAGTAACCAGTCCAGAGCTGAGGGGCTGGAGCGCGAGGGAACGGGTAGCAGAAAAAGAGGGTGCAGAGGACTTCAGACCCCCCAACCCCCACAGGTGCCCAGTCTGGCACTGCGTGAGGCCCACACAGTCCACGCCCCCAGAGAAGGTACAGGGCTTAGAGAGGAAGCCCCACTCCCTGAGAGCTGCAGAGAAGGGGCCGGGAGTGATCCCAGAGCTGGTGACCCAGTACGGTGCTCTCTGACCCTCTCTGGCTACCCTTGGGCACTTGCCATCTTCCAGACCTCTCTTCCTGGCCAGGTCAGGCCTGTGGCAGGGCTCCCCAGCAGCACCTGGAGTGGCAGTGTCCTGGATCTGGCACTCCTGGCACTCTTGCTGGCACCCACCCCAGTGCTCTTGTACCACACCACAGCCTGGGTCATAAATCAACCAGCAACAGGGCACAGTTTCCCTGAGCGAGCTCCTTGCCACCTTCCCTTTCCCTCTCTAACGGCCAGCTCTGGCAGTTTGGACAACCTGACTTCTATCTAGCTTTGCTACCTGACTGGGCAAGGTGTTTCACTCAGGGGCCTCATCTTCTCATCTGCAAAATGGAGATAAATATCAAATAAATATTTTTAAAAGTTCAGCTTCCTTTTTCCTTCTTCCCATCTCCTTCGCCTGTCTGTTTCCCTTGCCTGGAAAGCACTGCTGTTAAGGCTGTCTCCTGCTCTAAGGGCTGATCTCAGCCTAGTCCTCTTCTCTGTGCTCATTTGGGGGACCAGATATAAAGGGGCTGGTTGTGGAGTTAGAGTGCTAGGAAGGTGGGGGACAGGGAGAGCTCAGGGGAAGGAGCAGCTCTGGGGCTGAGTGTTGAAGGATGGCTAGGAATCTAATAATCTGAGGTAGAGGGAAAGGACACTCCAAATAGGCTGGAAAGGGAAGACTATGTGCAGGAAATAGTTATATTACATTTAGTGTGAGCACAAGCTACAGGGGCCCTGCAGTGTGTGTGTGTGGGGGGAGGGGGTGGGTGGGTGTGTGGGTGTGTGGGTGTGTGTTGGAGGGAGCTGAGAAGACAACCAACCTTACATCTAGCCCTTGATTCTGCTATCACTCATTCATCTCTGGGTAGCTTGTGTGGCAGGGAGCTGTCCCGGCCCAGAACTCAGGATCCTGCAGCAGAAACCTTCCTTCTCTAGTCAGACAGCTAGCTGGCCTGGCACTGTCCGTAGCCTCTGATAAGACCTCCTCCAAGCTGTGGGCACCTCATCCACAGGGTAAACACCAGATCTGCCAGCCACCCTGGGCCCCATTAGAATATGGGACCCACCCCTCATTTTATAGATGTCCCAGCTGGAGATCAGGGAAAGGAAAACACCACTCCAGACACAGTGGTTTGGTGGTAGAATCCCAGGAGTGGTGTGGGAGGTAAGTTATCCCTCAGCCCAGACTCGGTGTGATATTGGGTTCAATACTGAAGGCCCTGAGCCCAATCTTTCTGACCCTCTCTTGTCACGTGGGGAATGTTTCCTCACATAGGGACTTTGGTGTGGCTTGTCCCTGCTGTCTACTCCCCCTCAGGGAAGCTCAGAGGAGGGAAACTGTGGAAGGATTCTATTCATGATAATAGCCAACCTGGAGAGGGATGGGGATCTGGCCTCAGCTGTGCGAATGGAGGGGACAGGTGGACTTACAGAGATGGGTACCAGGACCTGGCAGCTGAGAGATGTGGTTTCCATTTCCTTCTTTGTAAAAAAAGGGGTGAGACCAATGAGACCCAATAGTTCTGTCGCAGCTCTTACAGTGATGTTAATAATAGTTGTTATCAAAAGCATGCTCTCCTCAGTGCTTAGCATGTATTCAATCATGAATCTTCACAAAAGTCTCATGTAGTACATCCCATTATCATTCCGGTTTATAGAGGGACACATTAGGGCCATGAGAAGTTGCCCCCAAGTCACCTAGATACTAAAGGGGAAATGGAACTTGAACCCAGGCAGCCTAACTGTCTAATCTGTACTCCAGTGCTGTGTCATAGCACCTCCCAGCCATGCAAACATGAATATTTCTGAGTGCCACCCACTGTCCCACATTATTCTGGGCTTTGGAGACAAACATGAAGTTACTATTCCAATGGCACATCCCTCCCTAAGCCCACCTGGCACACTTCCAGCCCCAGCTCTCTGTTGAGTACCAGAGGACTAAGAAGTGGTTCTCAACCGGGTATCAGTTGTGGGCCAAGGGTGGCAGGGGCCCGAGGCCCTCCCTGCTCAGGCTGAGTGAGTCTTGAGTGATCCCCAAGAGCAATAGTGGCTGTGCAAGAGGCTCCCAAAAGACATAAGCACTTGTAAGGAGGCCAGGGACCCAACCTTCATCCACTGTTCCAGGGGCCCTCAGGGCCCTATCAGCATAGGAGCCCAGGTTGGAGAAGCATCAGGAATGGTGGCTCCAGGGGTCTCTGACATCTCCACCAGGCTCATCATCCAGGGAGTATGCACGAGTGCATGTAGAGCCCTTGATCATCTGGGTTAGTTGCCCCCTTTCTCTTTTCCCTCCAAGATGATAACGCTGTAGCAGGGCCAAAAGATGAGTGCTCCCTGCTCTTGTACAAATGCACCTTGCCTCCTTTACTCTCTGATTCTCTCTACCTTTAGTGCCCCTTTCTCCACCCGGACAAACTCTTATTCATCCAACAAGGCCTAAGTTAAAAGTCTCTTCTTTGAAAGTCTTCCCTGATTTCTCTTCTCTGTATCATTGAATATAGGGGTGATATTTGAGTTCTTCCTTTCTGGGTCATAGCACCCTGCCTAAGAACTGAGCGAGGCAGGTACAGCATTCCAAAAGTGCTTGTTACCTTAGTGCATGAATCTTACATCTAGCTGGAGATATTAGAACATATTTGGCTCAGCCTCTTCAGTTTAGAAATAAGAAATTAGGGTCAACAGAGTTTAATAGAGTTGGCCAAGCCACATAACAAATGTGTAGAGAGATCTTGACTCCTTAATAACTCTTTCTGTCCCAGCATTCTGTGCGCCTTATATGTGGAGGTGGCATTTTACATTTTTGCTCAGTGTATTGGGAATATTAAAAGGCAGGAAAGAGAGCCCTGGGATAGATATTCCTGACCTGAAGATACCTCTGTATGTGCCTCATTTCTTAAAGCATAAACCCCTTCTTCTCTACCCTCCTATGCATCACTGGAGAACCTAAGGTCAGTACAGGTGGTGATCATTGTCTACTCATTTCCCAGGTGCCCTTGAAGTCATCATGACGTGGTACCCACCAGCCACCCTCTCTCTGTTCCTGCTGCTGCTAGGCCAGCCTCCTCTCAATAGGTCACAGTCGCTGGGCACTAAGAAGCTCCGGCTGGTGGGCCCAGGGAGCAGGCCGGAGGAAGGCCGCCTGGAGGTCCTCCACCAAGGCCAGTGGGGCACCGTGTGTGATGACGACTTCGCTCTCCAGGAGGCCATGGTAGCCTGCCGCCAGCTGGGATTTGAGTCTGCCTTGACCTGGGCACACAGTGCCAAGTATGGCCAAGGGACAGGTGAGTGATGGTGCTGTTCCCCAGGATGGTAAGATGCCAGCTGGATTCCCTCAGGGGCTAGGCCCACTGAGGTTCCAACAGCATGTGCCCACTGTCCACTACCCTTTAATACCTAGCTCAAATGGCCTCCCTCATGAGGGCCTTCTTGAATATCCCAGCTGCACAGGACCCCCATTCTGACCATCTCATTCTCTCTTACAATGGGGCCACCACATCACCATAACTGAACTCTTTAAGTTCCTTGGACATAGCGATTGGCACTCAGAAGGTACTGAGAAAACACTGACTAGATGAATGAGAGAACATGTATGTCTAGTTCAGAGACCTACCTGACATTTTCCCAAAACCAGTTCTATGGGCCTGACTCCAAGAGGCAGCTGGAGGCAGGATGGTGGATACTAAAGCCCTGCAGAGTCAACTCCTCTCTTGCCCTACTTTCCACTCAGCATGTAGAAGAGACTTGATAAGAGGGGTCCTAACCAAGCACAGAGCTGTCACCTGCCTTTCTGTGTCCATTCCTGAGCACTGACTGCCCCTTCCTCCACAGGGCCCATCTGGCTGGACAACGTACGCTGCCTGGGCACCGAAAGCACGCTCGACCAGTGCAAGTCTAACGGCTGGGGGGTCAGTGATTGCAGCCACTCGGAAGATGTCGGGGTGGTGTGCCACCCCCAGCGCCAGCGTGGCTTCCTCTCAGAGAGGGTCTCCAATGCCCTGGGGCCCCAGGTGAGGAGGCTGGCCAGGTTCTGGCCTGAGGGAAGCAGCACATGGTAGAGAGATCCTCCTGGATGAGCTTGTAGGAGGAGAACTAGGACCAGGATGGACTGAGTAGCATCCCTGGGCTCTGACCTGGGGCAGGTGCACACAGAAAGAGGGTCCCAGCTTGATGCAAGACAGGCCAGGAGATCAGAGGCCGGGCCTGTTAGGAATCATAGAAGCTGCTCCCCATAAGGGAGGGACAGGCGAAGGGGGCTGCTTCATCCACAGGCCTGGCCACAATTGCTGTCTCTTCCTAGCACAAACAACCCTCAGCTAAAAACAGCCCAAACCAAACAACAGGAGTGGGCAGGGCAAGGCTGTGGCTCCCACTCGCTGCTGCTGGGTACCTTCTGTCTGAGGACAGCTGGCCCTAGTCCACCGAGTGCCACAGGCCACCATGGGGGCTCCCTGGGTCTAGGGTGGCAAGTCTTGCAGGCCGAAGAGTCTTGCTGGTGGTCTCAAGCAGCTGTCCTGTGCCCATCTCAGCTGCACCCACCAGGGTGGCTTGAGGAAGGCTCTTTAGTACCCAGCAGAAGACTCCCAAACCCCAAGAACTCTGGCCCTGAGGGCAGGGAGGCACAGGTCTGTCTCTCTCTCTCCAGTTTCATAAGCTTCAGATGAGCCCAAAAGGCTAGACATAAAGGTTCCGTGTCCTACGCACTCTGTGACCTTTAGCAAATGCCTTCTGCTCTTAACGGCTTGGCTTCCTGGCCTGAGCAGTGAGGGGCTAGGGAAGCTCTGTAAGAGCTCTGAGCCAGGGGCTTCCTTGGTGAGGACGTGCAGCATCTCTGGGATGCTCAGTGGGACAAGGCCTGTGGTTCCTGTGCACACTGCAGGGCCGGAGGCTGGAGGAGGTGCGGCTCAAACCCATCCTGGCCAGCGCCAAGCGCCACATCCCAGTGATCGAGGGTGCTGTGGAGGTGCGATACGAGGGCCACTGGAGACAAGTGTGTGACCAGGGCTGGACCATGAACAACAGCAGGGTGGTGTGCGGGATGCTGGGCTTCCCCAGCCAAGTGCCTGTCAACAGCTACTACTACAGGTAGGAGGGTGGGGGGGATCCTGGAGCTAGCGGGGGGTGGGGGGGAGACAGAGGGGGAGGGAGACAGAGACAGAGACAGACAAAAGAGGGAGGGACAGAAGGAGAAAGGGAGAGAAGAAGGCAAGAAAGGACTGAGGGAGGGAGGGAGGGGGAGAGATAGGGTGGGAGGACTGTATGAGTGTATGCACACAGTGTCTGAGTACATGAGTAATGTGTGCACAAGTGTGAAATTTGAGTGTGTGTGTGTGTGTCTGTGTGTCTGTGTGTAATGTGGGACCTTGCAGGGGTCTGTGACCGCTGGAGGACAGATAGGGGAGACTGTTCACAGCAGGAGATTTGCACAGGTTGGGATCAGAAGGGAAACAGCCAAAAAGGGGGCTTGTGGGTTAGCTCAGTTGTTTAAGCCACTGCTTGGGCAAATCCAGTCAGGTGCAGGGGACAGCAGTTCAATCCTCAGCTCCACATGCCATACCAGGCCCACCCTTAAGGCCACCTGAGCCAGCCCAA
>NDGN010992388.1:0-12018 GCA_002564285.1 Tympanoctomys barrerae | reverse complement strand
GTACAATCCTTCCCCCTTCTGGGACTAGGACTTCTAGTCCAGCAGAAGATAAGATTGTGGGGGTCAGGAAGCAAGAACTTTGCACAAAGAGAGCATATAAAGGGGCTGAGGAAGTAGTCGCTCTCACTTTGTCGCACTATGTAGATTGAACTTGTAGTGATTCTCCTCTTTTCAGCTTTCTAATTGCCGGGATTACAGGCATGAGCCACCACACCCAGTCTCAATTGCCATCTCAGCACCCCTATGGGTGGGGCTGGCACAACGTGTCCCATGTTCTTGAGTGAACTTTACAATATAAAGCTTTAAGAATATGTCATATATTGAGAGACAAATGGAAATTTAACCAAGATGCAATATGACATTATCTGATAGTTTGAAAGCATTTACATGCAGGGTGGTGCCTTATGTATGATGGTAGAAAGATACAGAGGGTGTGAAACCTTTAGAGTCTGACTCTGGATGGAGAATACAGACTGAGGCCTTGAAGAAGTTAGTGATATCCCTGAGTCCATTGCTTTGCTCCAGGCCCAGGATCTCAGCTCCATGACAGGACATGTAGTGGAAAAGCTGCTGATGAAGCTGGCTGTGCTTATAGATGAAGGATGGCTTTTGGAAAATGAAAGCCAGCAAAAACATCCCAAGGATGACAGTCCTAGGAGGTACATACAGCTCATGTCCATAGGTGCATGTTTGTAGTACACAATGTCAACTCAGTTACTATGTGGGTTGCATATGGATTACATTACCAGTGGAATACATCCATTTCAAAGTCATGTCTTAAATTAGTTTTCATTCTCTACTGTCCATTTGCTCATTCCTAAACTGCCATATTCCAAAGTTTTAATAACAGCAATTAAATTCTGTCATCTCATTGAATTGGGCAAAAATAATTCTCAGAGCAAATGGTGTCATCCAATTTGTAGGCTTTTAGATACTCATCTAATTGTATTTATCTTTGTGCAAGTAAAATGAACAATACAATAGCAATGTATGTTTAAGGGACTCAAATGAAGACACATGTTTTTCATCTCAAAATTCCTTACAATATGTTTTCTACTTTGTGGTAAATACTTTAACTGGTGTCCTGTAATGTCTAGTCTTGTGAAATTAAACTCAGCTTCATAGTGATGCATTTTTCTGAAAAAAGGGGAATTTCTTGAGGACATCTGGAGCTGGCAGATCCTCCATTTGGTGAACAATGCACATAAAACTCACAGCTGAGCACAGAGCCTGCTTCTGGATGCTTAGTGATGGAGATAGCACTTGCCTTCATGTAACTCCTTTCTTTACAAATGTATTTAGTACAGGATCTACAGGGTCTCACTACACAGATCAGACTCATAGTAATTCTCCTGTTTTCAGCCTCCCAAGTGCTGGGATTACAGGAATATGCCACCATGCCTATTCTCAATCACCTCACCACACCCCAGGAGCATAGCCCACACAGCATGCCAGGGGTCAAACCCCAGTCCCTGGGTCTGCCTAAGTAGGTGCTTTAATCTGCTGAGTTATCTGGCCGGCCCTAAAGTAACTATTACACAGTCAAGGGTCCAGAACTTCTTCACTATTGGTGCATTGAAGTGTTTTCCAGCACAATACATCGGGACACTCATGGCTCCTTGCTACGGAGTTCTGCAGCAATACCTTTACAGATTATCTGAGATCAGCATTGTAAATGGAATTTAACGGTGCTATTAATTAGAACTCTTAAAATACTTCCTCCATTAGCTGACATTCTCATCAATTTGTCTCTGAGTCATGAAACTTCGGCTAAGAATTTATGAATAATTCATGATGGAGAGTAAATGGAGACCCTGAGCATGGGGACTTCATGTTCTGACCTCCACTTTGAAGAAACATCAGTGCGGGATGTAGGAGAAATTCTGTATGTGACCTCTACAGCAGGGAGGCCCATATGCCCAATATTATCTGACCTAGTTTAGTGCTTTTTGCTTAATTGTGAGACAAAGAGACATATGGAATCCTCAGTTGTGGAGCTACAAGGCAAGTGATCTGCTGTACTAATGTGACATACCTGTGACTGGGACAGATCCAGGTCCTTCAGCTGGGTGCCCTCTCAATTAGTTAATGTGCATCCAAGTTCTTGAAATTGTTTTTATCCTCATCTTTTTATGATCTGAAGCTGAAATCCACTATATTGTGGCCTATTCACAATATTTTAAGATTTTTATTGTTTATTAGTACATATTTTTAATACTTACTATGTTTATTCATAATTGTTAGCTAGCAAATATACATAACACACCTTGTTTTGTATCTTTTCTCCATGCCTTCCCCAACTCTAATTTAATCAAGTGGCTTGAAAGCAGGAGGTAGTGGAGTTAACAATAGTAAGGGCTACTAATAGATTAATTGATTACAAGTAGAGTAACTGCATAAAATTTGGACCATTGGGAGGAAGTGTTCTGAGTCCAAGGAGGAGAGCAGCTGAACCATGACATTCATTAGGTGAAAGGGCCAGCCAGATAGCTCAGTGAATTAAAGTGCCTGCTTAGGCAGAGCACAATGGCTGTGGTTTGATTCCTGATGTGCAGTGCTGGCCCCACCCCCAGCGTATGCTGAGATGGTGATTGAGACTGAATGTGGTGGCATGCACCTGTAATTCCAGCACTTGGGAGGCTGAAAATAGAAGAATCACTATAAGTCCGATCTATGTAGTGAGACCCTGTAGACCCTGTATTAAATGCATTTAAAAAAGAAGTAGGTGAGTCTGTTACTTTCAGGGTGGTCGCTGGTTTTGATATTTGATACTGGACATCTCTATCTTCCTGACATGAGGTCATACTTAGTTACTCCTACACCCAGAATTTCCATCTTTGTTTTGAATTACATGGAATTGATGGATTTCTAGGAAGACTGACATGTGTTCCACAGAGAGAACATAATATTGCAGTTATGAATATACTTATGTGGTGCGGTGGTGGACACAGGTACTGCTGATTCCTTGAATGTTCATGAGTGATTTCGTCACTGGCTTAGTAAAGGGTATGTTTCACTTATGTGTTGTATTTTTTAACAAGAACTGCCTGTACTCTATGTGATGATGTAGCCCTGGTGGGAAGAAACAAATCAATAATAAACATCAACCTACAAAGAATAAATTTAAAATCTGAGTGAACTTCCTGGAGGAAATGGGAGTGGGTGAGGTAAAAGTGAGGGACCATGGTGGTGCTGGCTTTTGTGCTTAGAAAGTGGGGATGGTTCAGCTAATGCATCTTCACTTCCATGAGGTGTTCATAGAGTAATAACCTAAGGGTGGAAGGTGAAATTTTGTGAAACCCATTAGATAAAAGGTCAGGTTCTTCATGACAGTCATGTCAAGAAAATGAAGGGCCAGTGACACAGAGGAACTGCAGTGCTGGGTGCCCTCTCAGGCCATGAGTGTGTGATGAGTACACAGGATCTCTGTGATCCTCTTGTTTCCATTCTTCATATTTGTTTGAAACACAATTTATAACATGAATGCAGGGTGTTTGCATCTCAGAAACTTGTAGTGCTTGCAGCATGGCTGACCAACTGACTGAAGAGCAGATTGCAGAACTCAAAGAAGCTTTTTCACTATTTGAGAAGTATGGTGATGGAACTATAACAACAAAGGAGCTGGGAACTGTAATGAGATCTCTGGGGCAGAATCCCACAGAAGCAGAGTTGCAGGATGTGATTAATGAAGTAGGTGTGGATGGTAATGGTACAATTGGCTTCCCTGAATTTGTGACAATGATGGAAAGAAAAAAGAAAGACACACACAGTAAGAAAGAAATTAGAGAAGTATTCTGTGTATTTGATAAGGATGGAAATGGTTATATTAGTGCAGCAGAGCTTCTCCATTTGAGGACAATCCTTGGAGAAAGGTTAACAGATGACAAAGTTGGTGGAGCGATCAGGGAAGCAGATATTGATGGTGATGGTCAAGGAAACTATGAAGAGTTTGTACAAATGATGACAGCAAAGAGAAGACATTGTACAGAAATGTGCTAAATTTCTTGTACAAATTTGTTTACTTGCCTTTTCTTTGTAACTTATCTAGCAAAGGTTTCCCTCTACTATCAAGAAATTCTGCATATATAGCAATTAGGACTTCATTGCTCCATGTTTTCTTCCCTTATCTTACTGTCATTTTCCTGAAACCTTATTTTGATAAGAAAATTGATCAAGTAACATATTGCATGTTGCTTACTCTGGATATATCTAAGCTCTTCTGCACATCTAAAGTTAGATGGAGTTGGTCAAATGAGGGAACATCTGGGTTATTCCTTTTTTTAAATAGTTTTCTTTCTTTCTTTTTTTTGCAGAACCGGGGATTGAACTCAAACTTTGCTTAGCCAGTTTTAAAAAATCTGCTCATGGCACAATTTACCTCAAATCCATTCCAAGTTGTATATTTGTTTCCTAATAAAAAATTACAATAAAAAATGAATGCAGATAAACTTTGTCAATCCTGAATTTTTTGCTTTGATGTAGGTAAATTTTTGAAAAAATAAGTACTGATTATTGGAAATATGTAACTAATAATGTGGCAAAAACTCATTTGGTAGAATTTACTACATGGTTCATAAATGGTATAATTGCATTTACTTAGTAGCTGCTATGAAGCAGTTTGTGGATGTTGTGGAGGAATGATAGCTTCTCTCTTAGATTGTTAGATGATATGATTGGATCTGATTCCATTTGAGAAACAAATATGAATTTCCAAGGGGCACGAATAAGAGCCTGATGCCCTGGGGTTCCCAATCAGACACTGCACACTGCTGTCCTTTCCCCTCATCTGTCTCCTCTGCTGTATGTTACTTCCCTACATTCTGTTCTTGCACCTCCTCAGCTTTGATCCTCTTTCTTGACATTGATATGTTTAAATGTGAGATCCTGTGTGCACCACTGTTTCCTGTCCCTTTGACCATAACAAGGAAAGCCTAAGGAATTGGGTCATTTAAAACTAACATTTGTGACTTTCTAAGCAGGACTGAATTTCCTTTACTTTTTTTCCTTTTATGAACAAGGTAGACATTGTTACAGTACCTATGAAGGACATGTTTGTTTTCAAATGAGAAGAATACTTCACCTCCATGTTGGGTAATTTTAAAGACAAGTTCTTCCCTGAATGGAGAACTTGTGCCTGCAGCAGGCTCTTTGTCCTTTTCCCTGTGATCAGTCCTCTCTTTCCCCTGGCTGATCCTTGTGTGATCTTTTTTGAATCCTCTCCTTGAGCTCCGAGGGCTGCTGAAGGTATCATGTGGGGTGAGGGTACCCCAGGTGCATGATATGACCTCATGCTGGTCCTCTTCTGTCCTCCAGCCATTCAGCATCTTCCCATTAGTGCCTCCTCCACTCTGCCCCCGAGGTTCCTGCTGCACCAGGATGTAGGACTCACCTGTGAGTCTTCCTGACTCTCCGGGTTTCTTTGTTATCTGTCAGTCTTCAATTTTATTTCTTAGAGGCGATTGTGAAAGACTGTGATGTTAGTTTTTCATATTTTCA
The DNA here is from genome assembly GCA_002564285.1 of Tympanoctomys barrerae. Classification (NCBI taxonomy): domain Eukaryota; kingdom Metazoa; phylum Chordata; class Mammalia; order Rodentia; family Octodontidae; genus Tympanoctomys; species Tympanoctomys barrerae. The sequence goes on along the minus strand of NDGN010992388.1, from coordinate 6,522 downwards.
AAGATTTCAATATGTACATTTTGGTTTTCAATGGCTTTACAGGTTAAAATGGAAGAAGAAGCATCTCTTGTTGGCAAATTACCTAAGTCAGGGTTTTAATATCAGTTATAGAAAATGAAATTTGCACAATCTTGACTGAACATGGAAAAACACAGAAAATATTTCAGAGTTTTTAGAACTCTACAGGTAGTTGAAATTCAAAATATGCAACACGGAGGACCTGACACATCTCAGATGAGGTCAAATTATGGAAGTTGTCCACGTCCTGGCCTAGAAAGAAGCTATGCACATGAGACATCCCATCAGTGACAGGAAGTCTCAATCCATAAATGGAGGACAAATCAGTGATGATGCTGGTTCAGGTAAGGTGCAGAAAAGGAGGAGGACATGGAAGTGCATTTGTTTTCCCAGGATGAGTGTGATTGTGAGTTCCTTGGAAATACCTAAGATATTGGAGTGTATGTGTGAGAATGTCACCTCAGCTCTGCCTTTGGGAATCATGTATGTGTGTGCAAATGATTTTGTGCACTTCACTATGTATCTGATTATGGAAAAAAGTGACCATAAGAATGATACTACTATATAGAGGTGTATATTTGATTATTTTACTTAAAATTTATCAATATGAAAATGATAAATACAGAGTTTACTGAGTAAATAAAGAAAATGTATAATGGTGGAAGTAAGGGATTCTTTTTAGGAAAAAGATGATGAGTATCACAAACTAGGCAGATTTGCTTTAGTATTTCCTGTAATTTCCATGGTGTGTACTGGAAATATGAGAGATATGAAAGACAGAGTTGAGAGACAACAATAAAGGGAGCAAGAGAGAGAGGGAGAGAGAGAGACACACACAGAGAGAGAGAGAGAGAGAGACAGAGACAGAGACAGACAGAGACAGAGAGACAGAGACAGAGAAACAGAGACACAGAAAAATGCAAACAAGTTGCACTGTAGTTTTGAAATTTTTCAATTTCTAAGTTATAAAAGAAATTTAGAAGCTTAAATCCTGCTGAGCCCCTTGAACTCAAAGAGCACAGCAAGGTCCTTGGATGTTGCCCTGGGTCACATAGGCTGCCCCTCCCCTGTTACCTGAGCACAGGACTCTGCATGGTGCTAGGGCTAAGCCTGAGAACAAAGTTTCTTGAAGTGGTGAAGGGAAGGACAGAGCTGTGTGTTCTTAGTTTCCATGGTCAGGCCTGTGGAGGATTTACCTTACTCATCTGAAGAAATTATTTCTTCATGAAACAATTCCTCATAATTTGGAAAAAAAAACTAGCAGATTCATTTTTAGATGATAAGTTTATGATTTTAAAAAGAAAACTGAATACACACAATATGAAAAATATTCTGAGATGAGCACCCGTCCTGTTCACCCATCAAGGACGTCCACATAGAGATGAAAAAGTCATCACTTCCTATGTCTTTATGCAACTAAAGGTAACAGTATTTACTAGAACTTGGATACTTCACTGCAGCTCAAGCATTGCAGGGTCTGCTCAGGTCATGTGATGCTCAAACAGAAGGGAAGCTCCAGAGGTTAACAGGAAGTGCTTACTCCACTGCTTCTTTCTCTGCACCTGCTCCTGGGGCCCTGCTTGTTCCTTCAAGCGGCACTGTGCCACCTGCTGCTCCCAGGTGTCCCTAAAGGGAGGTTTTTGTCTGGACTCATGGTAGAGTTCCCTCACTGTGTATCTTGCACAGTAATACATAGCTGTGTCCTCGGGTCTCAGGCTGCTCATTTGCAGATACAGCATGTTCTTGGCGTTGTCTCTCGAGGTGGTGAATCGATCCTTTATGGAGTCTGCGTAGTACATTTTACTACTATCAGAATAGATGTGTGCAATCCACTCCAGCCCCTTCCCTGGAGCCTGGCGGATCCAGTGCATGCCATAGCTACTAAAGGTGAATCCAGAGGCTGTACAGGAGAGTCTCAGGGACTCGCTAGGCTGAACCAAGCCTCCTCCAGACTCCACCAGTGTCACCTCACACCGGACACCTGCAATAAAGAAACATCCTGCTGAGGAAACTGTCACATGTCCACTATTGCAGGCATATTTGTACACTGATTCGCTCAGTATCTTTTGTTCCAAATAATTTACCTTTGAAAATTGCAAACAAGAAAACCCAGCTCAGTGTCAGCTCCATGGTGAGCTGTCTGTACTCAGTCCTGATCAGTGAGTGGGAACAGCTGGGCATCCAGGGCTGGGCTCCTCTGCAGAGCTGCGGGGTCAGGGCTCGGCTGATTTTTCATCACCCAAGGAGGCCCTATTTGCATGGCCTTCTCCTACATAGGCAGCTCTTCAGAAGAATACCTTACCCAGGTCTGCCCCAATGGAGAGTGTCTGTCCTGGAAAACTTTGTTACCAATGATTTTATTCAAGACCATGAGAAAACTCATTCATGTAGGAGAAAATGCCCCTTCCCCAGCCATTATTGTTCAGTTTGTTAGTTGCCCAGGTAATAACACCTGTTCCAATTCCAGTCATTCCAGCCTGTTAGAAATAGCTGATCCCTGTGGTGCATAGCTTTTCTCCACGTTGTACACTATGAATCAGTCCCTTATTGACCAGCCATTCTGCTGTAGGAGCTGACTGAAAAGAGTAAAATGGATCACAAGCTTCTAAAGCAAAATTAAGGCAACATTTCTTCTTACTTGTGCAAAATAATGCTCTTTGACTTCATGTTACTGTAAATTTAGGTCACCACTTGATACTACTTGATAAGGTACCTGTAGGCCTGTCCACATTTTTGAGGAGTATGCAGCTACAAGATGTTTTGCAGGTGTGAGCTGGAACCGGCAGCTCTCTCACACCAGCTTTTCATGCTGCTGACTCTGCAGACCCAGGGCCTTGTGGCAAACGGAACAACTTAGGTCTGCAACATGCTGTGCTCAGGTGCCTGCCTGTGCTGTCTCACTTCACACCTGTGTTGGCATTGCCTCTCTCGGGAGTCTCTGAAGTGGTTCCTGCCTGTGCCTGCAGATGTCTTGTTCTACCTCTGAAAGCCAGATGAAGGCAGTGATGCACACAGCTCTTGGAATTTGTGGACTGATGGAGTCAATACCCCATGGAAATCGTGGAAAGACGTAGTCTGTATGCACTGCAGCACCAGTCATTGAGACCCACACTGTTCTTGGACACAAGGGTAACACACCTGTGGTTCTTAAGGAATGTAGCCTCAAAATATTTGGAACATATACTTGAGGAATCCTGGAGAAATGAGTCTGGAAATCATGTCAGTCATCAGTGACTTTGTCAGTTCTCCAGTTCTTGCACTCAGCTTGTGGTGGGAGTGACAGACTTTAAATGACATTTTTTTTTCTTATTTTAAATCATCTGGCTTCCCTCTGTCTACACTACACTCCCTGTTACATGACCTCTATATATATTCAATGTTCAGTCTAATAAATCTTATATCATTTATGATATGTCAAGTCTTGTAAATTTAGAATTATTTAGTTTTCCTTTCATCTGAGTTCATACTCCATCCTATTCTATTGCTCTTCTCAGTCAATGTGTCATTTGAAATGAACTCTATGGTGCCATGTGTACCAGTTATTTCTTTTTCTTTTTTAAATAATCCAATATGACCATAAAAATAAACAGCTATAGCAACAATACAAAATTTCACTGAAGAAAGTAATCACAGTTCAACAGTGGTTGCTGTATTGCATGATGTTATCTTCAAATTAATGTTTTTAGGTTCTCAGATATAAAAGTGTAAAATTGGTTTAGAACAAAAAATAAACAAAGCAACCACAGCAAAAAGAAGAATAAAAAGAAAAGAAAAATTAAGCATTAATTGCTCCTTTCCAAAGGCCAGCAGAAAATATCAGTAAAATTATCTCAATTATTTGTACATATACATAAATATATATATTTTTTCTTTGTTTTGTCTTTTGCCTCATCCCAGTTTTTCCACCACATTAAACAAACTACTTTCCTTTTCTCAATAGCTATTGTACCTTTTCAATTTTATTTATTTATTCAGGTTCTCACTCTAGGGAAAATATGATATTTGTACATGGGTGTCTGACTTAGGTCACATACTAACACAGCCTCTAGTTGCATCTATTTATGTGCATAAGCCTTGAATTTATCTGTTTCATAGCTGAGTAATGCTGCATTGTATAAAAATACCATATATTTTATCCAGTTCTCAGGTGATGGGCATGCGTGCTCTTTCATGTTTTTATAACAATGCATGATATCAACATCAGTGTATTGCTGAGATTTTTCAATAAGTGTTGAACTGTGGGTGAGGTTTGTGTACTGTTTGTTTTTACCAGAAATATGTGTTACACTTTTAGGTTTATCCATGTAATGGCATTCTGTGTAAATTTTACCCACATGCAGTAAGACCAAAGGTTACAAATACAATTACATGGGAATTTGCATACTAAACCCCTTGTGATTCTACTGTAATAGTAGTTAATTTTCACATTCCTCACCATAAGAAAACTGATGACTGATTCTAACTAATCACTGTGTAATGCATGTGCTGGTGTTCCCTGGAGGCCACAGCTTTATTTTCTGTATGCAATGATATGAAAAGTGTAGATGTTATATGTGACCTGAGTCACACAGAAATGTTTTTTTGAATCTGTTAGCATGTTTCAGTGCATATTCAGGAATTAATGAGGATATTGATCTCCTATCTTAAAGAGTAAAGAATGTCCAATATGTGGTTAAAATTTCTTTGATTCTCTTCTATGAACATTTATGCTTCGAGGTGCTAAGTTTTAGAAATCATGAAGAAACTTTATAGGAATGTTAGCTTGTATAATTCTGAGAGAATGTACAGTTTCAATACTCTTAAATAATGGGAATGAGTCACAGTATGATAAAGAGTAAGTGGGACCCAGGGACTCTGCAGGTAAAGTCCCCTCAGGGCTTCAGTGCAGCTGCTCCTGTGTTGGGACACACGAAAGCCTGGTCTTGAGCAACTTGATCACTCCGAATGTTCCTCAGCTCCCTTTGAAAGAACAGCACATCTGTGGACAATAAGGAGCATGGCCTGATAGTCTCTATCATCTCCGAAGTGAGGTGTGGAGTTGAGCTCCCACTGACTGCTCGCACTGTGGATACAACTTCCAACCAGTCTTTGACCATATTCGCCTGATCTTCACGAGGACCTAGGCCACACGAACACAGCAGGGTCGCTTTGACAGGAGCGATGATTTGAGTTCTGCAGAGTTGAGGATGTGTTCTTTTAAGAATAGACTTGTTTGCCTGAGACTTCAGAGATAAGGGAATATCAGAATCTCAAAGATAACAATTATTTTGAAAAATCCTTCATCTTGACAGTAAACTAGATTTCACTTTCCTTTAAATGTGCTCTTGGTTATAGTTTTGCGCCTGCAACAAGACGGTAAGGCAATGGTCCTAAGGATCTCCATCAGGTTTTTGAAAATAGCTGTTAATTGGTAGAACTGTCACCCTGACTAACTTTATATGCTGATATCTGTGAACTAAGTAGCTACACTGAGGGTAGCAATGTGTAATACTAAATTGAGGATTGAGATGCATGTCATTTTGGTGTTTTAAATGAGAACTGCTTCTAATGTCATATCAATTATTGCTATAGTCTCTTTAAAGTAATATCTGTATAAAAAGGTAATAAAAGAAAACAAGAAAAGATGTGCTCTTGGGCTCTATACAAGGACTGGAATTGTAGATATTGTAGTAAAAAGAAATGAAGGAACAGTATAATACAAGGGTGCTGGATATATATTATATTGCATAACATTACATTTTATTATATATATTGTATACATATAACAAATGTCTAACATATGTAGACATTTGGAAATGTAGAGTTTTAGTTTTCCAAGTGTTATTAAACAAAAAAAAGGAAAGAAACTCTTTATTTCATGAATTTTTCTAGTGGTTATGAAGAAACAAAAGTCCAAAAGAGCTGTTTAATCTTTCTCTTATTTTTCAGTATTGGACTAAGTCTAAAGAACAGAGAGTCTGTTTTTCTTCATGTTCATTAGTCAAGTAATATCAGCTCTTCCTTTTGAATAAATATTCATGTGCATCACCAAGATGTACAGTAGTATACAAACAAATATAGTAGGGGAGGGGAGACAATGAGTTGATAGTTTCAATTTTATGACCTATCTCCAGTAGTCTTCATGGAAATTTGAAAAAACTGCCAATGTGAACTAATTTGATAACTTTTAAAATATCTGATGAGGTATATTTAAACATCACAATTGCATACTTATGTTTAGTACCATCTTTAAAGTTTAAGTAGCTGAGATAAAAATTACATAAGATCTGAATGTCACAACAAATGTTACAGAAAAAATTAGACCTATATTGTATTTGGATAAGGGAGATATATTCAGTGTTTCTTTAATGCGATACAGTAGCATACTTTGCAAAATTTTCACAGTATAAATATTTGTAATTTTCACTGTGGAAAATGTCACCTTTAATAAACCAAATTTCGGGTGAGGGTGCGGAGAGCTTCCTGCCGGTCTGCGCTCGCGGGACAGTCGCGGCCCGGGCGTAG